>VZSF01009816.1:772636-1052132 GCA_013398295.1 Chionis minor | reverse complement strand
CGGGCTGCCCCGGAGACTGTGGCGGCCCTCGGACCCGGCTCGGGCTGCCCGTGCCGTCCCGCCCCGTGCCGTCCCACCCCAGCGCCGTCCCCGTGCCCACGGCCCTCCCCCGGGGCAGCCGGAGGAAACGTGTCGGCGGCCGGGGCTGACCTCGGCATCCTCCGTTTGTTGGCGGGCGGGTGAGCGCAGCCAGCAGGCGTTCGCACCGCTCGGCGGGCGGGCGGCCGGCCCCGGGGCAGGACGAGGGTGGAAGGTGCGGGCGCCCGCTCGGCTGTCGGAGGTGACGGGGCCCAGAGCCGCAGCAGCAGGGCCGGGGGGTCACAGCCCCATCCCAGGCCTGTGTGCGGGAGGTGCCCAGGCCCATCTTGCGACGCTTCCAGGAGAAAAGCCGTCCAGCTTCAGTGAGCTCTTCCTTGAAACCTGGCGGTTTCTGGGTGAGGTGAAGCTGCGCAACCAGCCCCCTGGCTCCCAACACACGAGACACTTTAACACTCACAAACACTGATTCAGCTTGCTCGTTTCAAGCAAGTTGGCCTTAACGCATCGTACCTTCGGGGCTTGTGCTGAGGTGGTTCTTAACTGAGTTTAACCGATCCACTGCAACTGTTCCCCCGCAGGCAGTTGTGTGAGCCGACACAGGCGGGACGCAGGAACAACCACAAAACCACGGATGAAATGCGAAGAGTAAATTTAGTCTCCATACCTCGCAGACCAGGGGATCTCCAAAGCAGCACCCGGGCAGAGGCACGCAAGAGGGAACGCAGGTACCGCAGGGCTTGGTCCTTGCTAGCGAGAGAGGGAGGTCGAACCTGCTGTTTCCACCTGTATGTCAGGGATTCGTAGTTTTCTGCTGTGCTTTGGTCTTTCCGACAGTAGGGCAGGAATCTCAAGCATGTTCGATAAGGTGCCTCTGGGTCCATCACAGGCCTGTGTTATCTAAGTGCAGATGTTCTACTTGTCAAGCACACAAGGCTAATCACAACAATAATTAGTGCGGTATATGTGTTTTTTCACACCTTCAGCTGCAAGTCACTTGAGCCTGTTTGCAATCCTCCTCACCAATCTTCCGCTACTTCCCCACAGCAGTCTACGTGTTGCCTATTTTCATACTCCTTGCTGTGATGTCCATCTGCTGTTACCTCATGTGTACGTTCAGATACTGCACGCATCTGACGCTCTTTCCCAGGAGTTTTATGTAGCACAAAACCANAATAATTAGTGCGGTATATTTGTTTTTTCACACCTCAGCTGCAAGTCACTTGAGCCTGTTTGCAATCCTCCTCACCAATCTTCCGCTACTTCCCCACAGCAGTCTACGTGTTGCCTATTTTCATACTCCTTGCTGTGATGTCCATCTGCTGTTACCTCATGTGTACGTTCAGATACTGCACGCATCTGACGCTCTTTCCCAGGAGTTTTATGTAGCACAAAACCACGTGTGTATGGATGCTTTTCATCTTCCAGCTTTCACTGTCAATGTTTTTGGTTTTGTGAGTGTGATATAATGCAAATTCCTAGTGTTTGAATACCCGGGGGGGGGGAAAAATGGAGAAAAAAGCAGAAAATAAATAATCTAACTGGAATTTAAAAAGAGTAAGGTTCATCGGTAGTGTCAGACTGTGTAGGCACAAGTTCTACAGTCTTGGATCAAGGCTCCAGGTGGACTCAGTCCTGCAGAAAGCGCCCTCACTGCTCCAGTATGCTAGTAGGCTCTGCATCTGTTCAGCCCTTTCTTAGCAATTTTATTTCTCTTCAGAGGGAAAACATGGATGACAAGTCCCATTCTGCCAGCTTGTGACCAACCTGCACAAATCTCATTGACTCTACACCTACACTGAGATAAAACTCATTTCCTCTGACCACCTCAAGGACGAACTAGAAAGACGGGTATACAGACACACAGTATGATGGAGCTCTGAAGCACAGCCTGTTTTCATAATGGATTCTAAATATTCAGTAAATTTTGTAAGTTTTCCAGTCGGAAACTGTCTTGATGGACAAAGCTTCTGTTGTTGCCAGAGCATTGCCAGAACTGCAGTAAACCATACCAAAGAAAATCAAAAGCTTAGAATTATCCTTCTCCAGTTGCCCCAGACTCTTATGTCCTGGGCAGCAGAGAATGCATTAAGCACACAGTAGTCTCTATTCACAGAATTCCCTTTTTTTTATTAATGGAAGAAGGGAAAGGGGTAAACGGGAAAAATACCATCTGTATAAATTCTATACAAAGTACATGCCCAGTACCTGATACAACTCCTACGTACAGTATGCTTTAGAGTTAGAGACAATGCACAAGCCATTCCTGGGTTTGTCTGCCTTCTTCCTGAATACTTGATGACAAGAAACTGCAGCTTGATGGAAGCTGCTTTAACCTTTGTTTTCTGAAAATATTTTGTATAGCATTTCCTAGCTGAACACAGAGGTCGCAATAAAGCAAAATATAAGATACTAAAAAGAGTAAGTTCCGGTTTCCCTTATTGTCCAGTGTGGTGAATTATCAATAATTAACTTTCTCCCCCCCTCCCCCCCCAATAAAGTAGACTTTCAAGCATTGTTTATGACTTTTCAAGTATTCCAGTACTTAAAAGGTGTCTACAGAGAGGACGGAGGTTCTCTCGTCACAAGGAGTCACATAGAGAAGACAAGAGGCAATGGGTGCAAGCTGTACCAGGAAAGGTTTTATCTCGATATAAACCCCAATTTTTTTACACTAAGAAAAATCATTCACTGGAACAACCTCCCCAGCAGTGTGACAGAGTCCCTGTCGGTTTTCAAAATGCGATTGGACAAAGTGCTAGATAATCTCATCCAGGCTCCCTTTCCCACGAAATGTTGGACCAGGTGATCTTTCAGGGTCCCTTCTAACCTGGGCTGTTGTATGATCCTGTGATTCTATGATAAGTAGAATTATTTAAATGCTTATTTCAGATCTATATAAAAATACAAGAACCAAATATCAGCCTCTCCCCAAAATATGCATCTATTAGTTACTTCATTTTTTCTCTGGGGAAACACCTTGCTAAATGCTTGTACAGCCCCACTGGATATCACATACACAGAAATTCTGTTTATCACAGTTGTAGGAGTTAACAAAGCAACATTTTGAAATACATGAGATCGAAGTTGATTAAGGGTAAACTGAATTCAGACATTCATCACTGGTTTTAGGCAGATCTTTACATTCAGTTGGTATTTTGTTTCTCTTGGTATTCAGCAAAAGTGAAACTACATCAAATATTGCCTGTATTATAATTTTTTGTATTTCAAGAGCTATTAAACTGCTAGGGTAAAAATAATTATGTTAAATGTGCTACATGTAATTAAATGTAACATAATTAAATTTGGGTGCCAGTAGACTTGATTTTATGGAAAATAGTTTTTAATAACAAAAGAAGAACCTGTTGGTTTAATTCTAGATGAAGTCAGGATTTTGGTTAATCAAGGTGTAGAGATGATCCAGCCACTGAAGTCAACATCTACGGTGTAGTAGCAGCTGTCTTTTCAGAGCTCTGACACCTACTGTCATTGTCACTCCTGTGTTCGTTCTCCATGGTGCATCAGAACCGAGGCACCAAAACACGTGTCTGTGCGGGTGAGCACGGGGACATCCTCACTGTCTACGCTCCGAGCGGGAAAGCTGTGGTTCAGTTTGCATCGGTAAGCCTTATCATCTAGCATTCAGATCTCTAGTTCTTCACTGCATCTAGCCTTAAACGTAGCTAAACTAAATGAACCATTGCTTTAGTCCTTTGATATTTCTTGACGATGTACAAAAGCTATGCTTCTACAAATACCTGTCAGCTTAGTATCTTGAGCCATTTTCCCCAGATGCGGTTGACAGGTTTGGGAGAGAAGCGAGGTTGCTACAGCTTAACTACTGCCGTCTTGCCGGGGACCACTGACAAAGCTTTGCCTAATAGGGCCCTGCAATCCTACAGCTTCAGTTTGTTTTCTCCTTCAAAATTGAGTTCATTTATTACAGCTGAATAGAAACCAACTTCTATAAACAGAAGGAATAATACGGAAGCCCCAAAATTTCCATTTTACGCCTCAAACCTAAGGCTCTTTCCCTGGGGAGGAGAATGCAGCTTGGTCTGTGAAAACATTTGCTCCCTGGCTTCCCTTCTCGGCTGTCAGCCAGGGCATGATTTGAGCCATCTGGAATGGCCTCCCCACCAGGTAATTGACGGGTACTACCAGCTCATTTCACACAGGCCATGACTTTAATTTCCTAGGCTGTATTTGAACCAGCAATTTAGAAACAACAGGTTAGCCACCAGTGCCCCAGGCAGTCCAGTCTCATCGGAAGAACTCCTACCGCACAGAAAGATGAAAACACTTCATGCCAAAGCCAACGGCTTTTGCCAGCAGGAATTAGAGATGGTAGCTGTACATCTACTTGATCTGCCTGTATACTTGCTTTTCTCTCCTACGGCTGCCCCTGAGAGTCCTGCAAAATGTTTAAAATATAACAGGTCTACTGGATCTCCAGAAATCTCCTCTGGTTTTGAATGTTCTCCTGGTTCCATTTTAAGTAAATAAGAAAAATTTTTCATTAAGTGTCTTCATGGGGCTTTTCCTGAAGACATCCTTCCTTGAAAGGGAGGATTAGCTACTCACACTGAAATGCTGGTATCAGTTAACATGTGAGGCAACTAAACTTCTATGTATAAAGAAGACTTTAGTATATGAAGATGAATGTTATATGGCTGATTGATTGATGTAAAAGTCCTAATATAGCTGCTTTGCTCGGTAGTAAAAGCCTTATTTAGCTGCAGTCATCCTTAGTCTCCTACCTGTAAGATCTGAGCCTTTGAAAGAACAGTGGCTTGCTTTAATTGTATTTTTTCTAAGAGTCATTAGTTTTTTTGTTTCATTATGACAACGTATCTGTCTTATAATAATATGAACATTTTGACTAAGGAGTAATGAGAGAAGGGCTGAATTAATAAAGCTACTTTTCCCTTTTAGGGTGGGTTCTTTCTTGCACTCAACTTCAGGGCTTCAGGGGGTGTGTTTACTTTAGAAGCAGCCTCAGAGAGAGATACAGTACCCTGTTCTTACCGAGAGCTGGATTGCTTTGTAGAGGTAGATGGGTTGCGCAATAAAAGAGATCTGCCTGGCTCTGAAGGGGACAAGTAAAATGATCACGTAACACTGCGATCCATAGGGCACACGTGAGGTCACTGAACTGGATGATGACACTTCGCATCCCTAAAGGGTATGCAGGAAAATGTCTGGAAATGGATCTGCCTACCTCTTTGGCCACAAACCTGGAAACAGTGTCTAACAGCAGAAGCAGCTACAGCATCTCTTTTCTGCTGGTGTAAAGGAGGGCTGCATCATGTGCACCTCCTTTTATCACCTGTCCTATACAGAAACCTATTGCTGTCAGTTGCATGATACAGATTTCTTTGGAGCTGGAAACTTTGGAGAGGGAGTGAGAAAGGCAGGAGATCAATCAATAGTCTGGCAGCACTGCTCCTTTGCATGGCTCCAGCCGTTTAGCTTGCTGCAGCCTTGCGGATTCTGCACCAGTTGGCACTGGAGAGGCTGCGTTGTCCCTGTGAGCTGGCTCCTTCCCCCTCATCCCAACCAGTATCTGGACTGCATGCATCTTTCTGCTGAATTTATTGTGAGTAGAGTCAAAACATACTCCCCGTCTTTCAGTGCTCTGCTAAGAGACAGACAATAATTTAAACAACCCAATGGAAACAGGTGTTTTGAAAAAGTGAGAATCACTGTTGTTTGATGGCGTGCCTCAAAAATTATGGGTTAAATCCTCCTTTCCTCACTCAGCGCTTCATGAAATTGGTATCTGTGTTTAAGAAGTGGTTTAATCAAATAAGAAGGCAGCCCTACATTTCACATGTGAGTTGGGTTTAAGCAAAGAAAAGTATTTTCTCACTAAAGGATTATATTCTTCTTTAAGAAAATACCTAACTTAAAAGTCCGACCTTCTTGAAGTCAATGAGAACTGCCTCATTTCAACAGTGTGCCAAGATTTCTCATGAATTTCCCTGCATTCAATCAAACAACTTGTAACGGGGAGTAAAACTGCCAGGTGTAATCTGGCATGCTTTTGTTACTTTTCCAGGGAACAGGACAAGAAACAAAAATAAGAATTTTGGTCTTATGGTAACAGCCTGCATGATCGTAAGAATTTAATTGTTCATCTCTCAAAATGACTGCAAAGATAACAAGGTTCGCTTACACAGTTTGGAAAAGATAACCCAGCAGGGGTCATGCAAGTTCCTGTCTACTGTAATAACAATTTCCAATGACATTATCACATAGCTACGGGACTTTCTGAAAAATAAGGAATAATATTTAACTGCTGTTTTGAACACAGTGGTATATCTGCTACGTTTATGACATGGACATAAAATATAATTAATGCTGGGCTGCTGAAGGGACATATAGTAGATGGACTGCATTGTCAAAAACAAAAAGATAAAAAGAGAGGGCTGTAGCATTACCCAATATGCATATGTTCACCTTAAAGTCTGTTCAGTTTAGATGTTCATGTTTCCATTACTAATTATGCAAGAAAATAATGTATTCTGTTTACACTTCCATTAATCTTTAATGAGTTATTAAGAAAGATTCCAATCCTGTAATTAGCTAGGGGAAATGAACTCCAGAACTCTCAAATTAAACACTTTACATCTTTTCCAAAAATACTGTAGTCTATAAATATTTTTTATTCTCACTCTAGCCCACTCTCCTTCCTTTTGTTGACTGGATAATTCATACTCATTCTATCCCAGCCTCCAAATTCTTCACATCTCCTGTATTACGTAGCACTGTCTGGTTGCTCTGTTTGAGCATCATGTTGAGTATATGTTGGCATGACGGGGTCTATAGGAACTGAAGGTGACGTATGGCCATATGTTGCAGTTTGCAGTTAACAATGTCAAAAAAAGAGCAAAAGCACTGAAATGCGTCACGGCATGATCAGCCTTCCCTGCATCATCTTCTTGTTTTTTCTGTACCTTGAATGGCAAACACCCAGCAGTGGTCAGAGCTTTGACTGGTTTAGTATATTTCAGTTTAGTTTAGTTTAGCTTTCAGTTGTGTTTATGTGTGTGTACCTATATTTAGATGTTTGCATCTATAGCTATATATCTATACCTATATCATCTATATCTATACCTATACCTATATAATCTACATCTACACCTATACCTATATCATCTGTATCTATACTTATACCTATATCATCTACACCTATACCTATACCTATACCTATACCTATAGAAGATAGGATAGGATAGGATAGGGCTGAGTGCAGCACAGGGTTAAGTTGAGGGAATGGAGAGCTGCAGCACAGAATAAAATGAGTAGGCAGGAAAAGAGGGAGTAGACACAAAGGGAAGATGATAGGGAAGGAATCAAAAGGAAAGACAGAAATAAGATCTTCCACCAGTGCAGAAGTAGCAGCGTGGCAGAAGGAGCCGAGGGGCTGTGTCCCTGCTGCAGCTGCTGCCCGGTGCAGCACACGCGCTGGTGTGTGAGGTGGTGGTGGTGACTGCAGGCGTGTTGGCGCAGCTGGGCAGCCCCCACAGCAGCCTGGTGCCAGGCAGTGCAGGGCTGTCAGCATGGAGCCAAGGACAGTGACGGCTAAAATGAAAGGTAGTTACCACGTAAAGATGGCATGCGGTTCTTCAAACGTATTCCTTCAGGCAGTTGCGGGAGACCCACTGTGTACTGGGGGACGTTCACAGCCTTAAAACTACTTTGTGGCTCACAGGCCATCCTTAAAAAGCATTATTGTCGGAATGAGTTTAACACCTTTATGCCATTTCCTTTCTGGTCCACAGGGATGTCATCAGCAGCCTGTGTAAAACCATAGGTTTTGGGTGTCTGGGAAAATATTGTGTGCAGTTCTGATGTCTTACCATCCTAGAAAGAAAAACAACCAACAGAGAAGAATGAGAGGGTAATTTCAATTTTACCTATATCCTATTAAAGGTTTCAAATATTTATCAGGTTTAGACCTAAATAAAAACATTTTGGGAAATTAATGAATTCATTTAAAGTGAGAAACCCCCACATTTTCAGTAACTTCCCATGGAATCATAATTATACAACAAGCTTCTGGGACTGGCAAATTTTTTGGGATGAGGCAAAGTTTCCTAGGGAAATAAAGTAAAATAGAAGGAAATCTAGTGGTAAAGAGTTGATTTCACTTCCTGGCCTTTTGCCCAGACTGACCATTTAAGAGAGAGTCTTGAAGTATTTGCTTGAAAATGGGCAAGGGATACAGACTGGTAAGAATAAATTCAAGAGACAGCAGCTGTGAGATGGAGAGGCAGCAGATGCTTGTCTACACAAGCAGTTAATTCAAAATCAAAAAAATAAAAGGAAGGAAGAATATTCTGAGCCTAGTGAAATAATTGTTGTCATGGAGGTTATGGGAGCTAAACATGCCTTTTATAGAAATATTTATTGCCTTTCTTTTTGTGAGACTGGCCAGACTAAAAAGGTTTTAGCTCACTTTATTGATGCATTTTCCCCCTTTTGCTTTTTTAAATAATGCCCTTGCTCAAAGCATTTCCTTCTCAAGAAAGTCTAATGTTTTAAATGTTCCTCATTGTTTGCTTGCAAAAGACAGAAGCAGAGACTTTAGATTATTTGTATACTATAGAAAGGAGAGAGATTTTAGAGAATCTTGCTGTATGGCCCAGAGCTTTTTTCCTGTCCCATTTATCATGGTAAAAAGACCAACAGTGCTGTTCTTTGCACTTGTGTATTAAGTGTGTGTTCAGCAGTACTTCCTTTTGCTATCCTAAATGGCTCTACACTCATAAAATGGTACCTAGGATCTTGAAATTTTACATGACTTAAAAAAAACCACAAGGAAGTTATCATTATGCTCTGGAAGAAGTCCATTTTCAAAGTAGATAGACTCAAGAAACAAAATTAGTGCCTATCTATGGACTTCCTGCACACCAGGATGGGGGGTATTCAGAACTGGAGTGTTAGACTGTGTCTAATTAAACCAGGAAAATTAAAATTGTATTTTGACTGAAGAAATGCTTATTTTCCAGAAACAGCTCATGCTCCAAGTAGTGAATGTATCTTACCTGTATTTCTTTCATGCTAGGGTTAAAATCCTACCAGCTCTGACAATTTTTTCACAATTTAAAGGAAATGAACATCTCTGTTATGACATATGAGAAAGTTGTTTTGCAAAGTCTTAAAAATTAAGGTCTATGAATGCCAAAGGCATCAAAGACCAACTGTTTCCATAAAGAACAAACAAGCTTCTACTTAGCAAACTCGTTTCAGGACACACAGTCACACATTTCATGCATTAGCAATTATGCATCCACAAGGTAGAATTGATCTACATTTCCATCCACAAGCAGGTTTTGTTATTATGATTATTGTAATGTTATTCTTGTATTATGGTTGTGTGTCAGGCCCTGGTTTCCTTGTATTATTGTCATTAGATTATGTCATATGATATTAGCAAAGGCACAGTCCTTTTACTGCCGATACTAACATCTGAGGGCTGCAGATAGCATGTAAATATCATGTGTCTCCAGTAGAGCTGTGCAGAATGCCTCTAAGTTTACTGCTAATCTGTTCTTGGGTGGGTGTGTGTATGTCAAACCAAAAGTGCACATGTGCAAATTGCATATCCATATGCAATGGGTATGCATATGCTCATGTCTGAACGTTTGTTATTATTCATCCCCTAAAATTCTGCAAATCCTTGAGAATGATATGCAATCTATTCATATGATAAAATAAACCCCTATTGTTTAGCTGAAGACCAAACCAATTAATATCCATATAATCATATTTAAAATAAGCCATGAATAATAGGATATGAAAACAAAAGGTGGCCTCACTTCCTGGCGTCATTTAGAGTGATGCCAGCCAGAGGCCGCCCTTGAAGATTTTCGGTGTGCAGAGATTGTCTGTGAAGGAAGTGACTGTCATCACTGCTCAGCTGGTTTCAGAATTCAGCCACCATATACTTCGTCTCCTTTTATGTGGTACAAAAAGCACAGTTGCAGTAATTTGTTCCTCAGTGCTCATCAGATATAGTATAAGGTAAGGGAGAGTCTAGGACCTGCAGCAATTTATTTTCGGTACTGAAGAGCTCTCAGACTAAGTTCCCTGGGAGCTGTGTTCATGCTCAGTAGCACTTTCCCAGGTAAGGCACGTACTAGCAGCGCGTGTTGCATGCCATTGCTTCAGCTGCCCTTTACTGGGGATGATAGCCTGCAATCCAGCTGCACCTCTTGGCTCTCAGGTTCAAAGGGCCTTGGCTTCCAACTCATTGAATAGAAAAGGTCAATAAGAGGTGAGAGACAATTGAATGTTAATAAATAATAAAGGAACTAGAGCTGTGAGTGTTTGACCCATCCCTGCTGATGTGATATTGATCTGAACTAGAAGAGAAATGTCAAACCCTTCTCCACCCAGAGGTCTAGAAATGCTTCTGATGTGTGTCAGTAAAAGATAAGAATCAGACCAAGAATGTATTAGCAGATGCCACAGGGAATAAAGCATAAACAGCCCAAGAACAATAGCTACTGTGTGTCAGCTACAAATAAGATATGCTTATTTGGCAGAACACAATCTCCTTATGCCCGTTCCTTCAGGGCAGGCTGGGCATGCCAAAGGGACTTCTCCTGGGAGGAGAGGTCAGCTACAAGGAGACTGCACAAGGGTAAGGCGGCATGGGACTGCAGCCGTGACCCCACATGGAGGGGTGGAAGGAGGGTTTGAAGGCAATGGATTTGCTCTGCACAGACTTTTTCCACGCTTGGAAAACTACTGCATAAAGTCTTGCACAAAGTGCAGTCAAATAGTAAAAGGACGGATAAGGGAAATCCTGTAGCCTGAAGGTTACGGCTTTTTTCATGACAAAGCAGAGTTACTTTTGCTGCAGTAGTTATTTCTGTATTTTATATCCCCTGAAAAAAAATTGTCAGGAGAGACTGATACAGAAACCCACCTGAGATTGCCTGATCTTCTCCTGAAGCATGGGGTTTTGCTTTACATCCCTGCTCCACAGTCAGACAGAGGAAGGATTTGAACGTATACCTCTGACATTCAAGTAAGCATATTAATCACCGAGCTGTCTTTTCCCTCCCTTTTTCTTATTTAGAGAGACTGGCTACATACCACTTTTCTGATGTATTGGAAGTCAACCAGGAGGGATTAGGACTAAACAAACCTCTTTTCCTTCCCTCTTTCCTGACAGAAAGGGCTTCAGTGTGTCTTCATCTTCAAACGAGCTAGGAACATGGTGCATTTGACATGGATTGTTCCTTTGAAGTCAGTACTAAATTGAGGCCTGTCTTCAATATTCAGACTGTGTTACAAAGGAAAGAGCTTTTGCAAAAACATCTAGAGAAACAGCACTTCTGTGGAGATGTTCTCTATTAGTCTGCTGCCACATCAGGATGGCAGTTTGCTGCTGTAAAGCCAGTGAGAATCATCCACTTTTAAATATATTGGTTTTAGTCTTACTCATGCTTTGCACCAGTGTATGAAAAAGGGATTTTTATTCTTTAGCATTTAAATATTTAAAAAAAAAAATTAAAAATTACTTCCTTCAGCAATTCCTGAAGGCTTTCTATTTCAGTGTAATAAAACCTTGGGGAATGAATATACTTAATCTTAGCTAAAATCTCAACATTATGTTTTAATAAAGACGCTGAAGTAATTGTGACTTCAAGCCACTGCTCACAATGGATGACATTTCCAGGGGAAACAGGAAGGGGGCTTGGGCGGTGTTTTTGATTTAGCCAGAGTCCTTTGGTGGGAGACAGGCAAGGGAGGCAGACAGATGCAGTAAGGCTTCTGACTCTGAATCCCCCCACCAGACTGCCCTTCTGATACCGTAAAGATTAGCTTACCAGTTTAATTCTAATTGGTCATGCAACATACGTGGGGTTTTTGTGTTTTGGTTCTTTTTTAATGTGAGGGGAGTATCCCATAAGCAGAAGAAAAGTCTTCAAGAGCCACTGGATTTTCAGTTTCTCTCAGGAAAGTAAGTTAAACAGGATTAAGGAATCTCATAATAATTTAAATTACTTTCTTTCTAGGTCAAGCAAATGTTACATGAAACATCCTTCCTTGAAAAGCAGGCTTTATATAGACCTTTAACTTTAGACTTCAAGTTTAAACTTATATAGTCACACATATTAATTGCATGTATATATGCAATGCCAATTCAGAGGTGTGCTTGAATACATTCATTGCTGATATGCTGGATTTACAGCAAGTGGACCAGAGGGCCGTGAAACCTTGCTCACCTCATCCCAAAGGGACTGAAATGCTTCTACTGCTCAGTAGTCTTGTACGCTTGTCACCATTAATATTCCCCCTAATTTATTTCTCTGTGTGTGACAAATGACCTTCTGAATACCAATGTGAAACTTGTAGCCCTAATTCGCACACAGCCAGTAATGGGACAGGAAAATAAATGAGTTTGTAAGTCCTGTCTGTGCTTTTGATATTCTGTGGCGCTCTCAGTTCATGGTGTAAGTTTCTACAGCTTCATGGCTTCTTCACCATGTTAGAAAGCAAGAATAAGTTATTTTCCAGTGCAAAATGTGTTCCTGACAGGCCCCTGAATTACACTGTGTCCAGGGAAGCATAGCTGCATTGCTGACAGAGACCTCTTGTACAAAACCCTTCAGCAGGCTGAAAACGTACCTTCCCAGTCAAGTCTTCATTTTGAATTCTGTCATTCCAGTAATAGTTAAAGAAAGAGTGGAAAAAAGAGAGGCAGGGAGAGTACTGAAAATCCCCCTTTATGTGTCTGGGAGCAACAATGCACCTCCTGCTCAGGAAGAAAAGCCCCAAGAGAAGCAGCTTGACTGTCTGGATCTACCCCTGTGCTCCAGAGTCCTGGCCAGAAGATACAAAGGAGGCTGATGGAAGTGGGTGGCAGGGCTGGAAGAGCACCAGAGCATCTGGAACACAGGGGACACATCTCAGCTTGTGTCCTGGTCCATATGTTTGCAAGCTAAGGCATTTGCAGATGGACCTGTGAGAAGCCTGGACTTGTGTTGGCCTGAGAAGCTACCACCCTCCATGCACAACCTCTCCTTTGCCCACTGCCAGGGACAATAACCTCAGATACAACTTTTGCAAGAGTAAAACTCAATTGCTCCCGTGCTGACAGAATGTGAATTTGAAGAATGAGCAGGCGTGGACAAAGTGGCTCCGTATTGAAGCCTGAATGGAGAAAAACAAGTGTTTTGGAGCCATGCAGTGTTCTTGCTCCCTTTATAGTGCCACATTCTCCCGGGTGACCTGTTTGTCTCCAACTTGTACTCCATGGTGTGGTTTATAGATGATGCCTCGTGCTCACAAACAACAGGTCCTCTGCCTGGATGGGCAAGGTCTGCCTGTATGTAAATTGCACCACTTAAAACAACGATCTTCTGTGCCTGACAAGCAGGGTAAGGGGCTGAGTGAACAGGGATCATAGCAAAACAATGACACACATGCCTGGATGCTGAATTGAAGTCTACCCAAGTGTCTGCACGTAAGAACTGTATAAATATGGATGCATGGAAAAGAAAATCCTTGCTCTCATTCAAAGCTGTGGGAATTTTACCACTAGATTCAGAAAGGCTAGAATGCCACCCAAAGCACATCAGAAAGTATAAATTTCTGATTTCTGGAAAAAGCATTGAAATGGAAATGTCAAGAAAAAGAATGTTTTTCAAAAAGAGAAAACAGCATTTCTATTTTAGAAGAATGCATTTTAAGAAGATCTATTTTAGTTTGACATTGTCTTGTTACTACCCAGAGCAGAAGTGAAAAATGGCTATTATCCAGTTACAGAGAAGTAGGTTACTGAAATTACTGGGGCTTTAGCATTCCAGCATGCCTGACACTAAGCCTGATATCTGTTCTTAAGATAAAAAGATTTTATATGGTTCTATTGAGTAATGGAACTTTCCTATTATCTTCAGATTATGTTCGCATACAGATTATAAACATCGTAAAAAAAATATGTAGACAGTCTGGAGAGAGACTGGTACAGTGTATCGGTGATAGCCTAAGACTCCCCTCTGCTTCATTGCCCTAACGCCGTAATTCTGAAGTTGAATAGCCTCAGGATGTTCCACCCATGTCTAGGCAAGGAGTCAAGCCTAATTCTCATTCCCGCAGTCATCTGCCTGATATTGGCTAAAGCCTTGATGACTGTGGGGCAGTATGTACTGCAGTTACCTATGATAGATAAATACTGCAGAAAAAGCAAGCAGTTATTTTTCCAGCACTATCTGCTTGGCACAAACCTTCAAAAAGAAAGTGTACAGAAAGGAGACAGGCAAGAGTTGAATTTATTATCTTGATTTTATATGGATGAGCCCTTGGCAAGACTGAATGGCAGTGAAATCAACACTCGTAAACAGAGAAGGAACAAAGGTTCGTGGTATAAGCTGTTTATTTTGTTCTTTGTTTACAATTCCTGTGAATACAAAATTAAACCACTAAGCAGTGTCCACCTCTTGTTTGTGGCTTAGACAAAGGCCCATTGAACCCCAGAATTTTACATAGTTCTACATCAAAACCATAATCCAAGCCTGTCGTGAACAAAAACTCACTGCTTCCCCAGAATACTGAGGCAAATGGGGAAAATTTTACTTCCAGATTTTCGGCTGGCTTTGTAGGTCAGGTCTGCTGATAACACCATGAAAGTTTTGGGTTATCTCCTCTTTCCGCAGCACAGTCTGAAATCCTTAGCAGAATCCTCATGGACAAACATTAGTATTCTCCTTGAGGAACAAATTCTGTCACAACCATGTTCTTCATTTCTCATTCTATTTGTCATTTAATTTTTCATTTATAACAACAGAATTGTTGTCTGCCATTCCTCATGGTCTTGAAAAAGACTGTGAATAACTCACAAACACGTTGAGATTTTGGAATAAAATCTCAAAACAAGTAAGGAAGGACCCTGTGATCCTTATTTTGCTTCTGATATTACCCTAAAGAATACTGCAGTGCGGTACAGATACAAGAAGTACACATTTCATTTTAATTAATGTCTATTTCTTGAACCAACTGAAGAAAGTGTCATTGTGGATGCCTTTCAATGTCCCCCGTCTGTTTGCTTCAACTATTTGCATCATCTGAAGAGGTGAATAGTTAAGTGAGGGTATGTATATGGTTAAACCTTTCGTGAAATTCTTGAGATTATCTGATTATTATGGAATAGGAGAAAGAAGGTGAGGAGATATCTGGGGGTCTTTGGAGTCACTGGTCTAGGAGAACTGAGGCAACTGTACTGCTGGTCTGTGAGGGGTCAAAGAGAAAGCCATAGCTCGCTTTCTGTGTTTAGGAAGTATGCCAAAGAGGCAGTCAGGGGAAAATCATTGCTTTAGCATGGTCGGGTCCAAAGGTGCTTAAGAGCACACATTATGGTTGGGCCGAAAGACAGCCATCGGGTAAGTGCTCCTCTAGAAAATGCTTGTGAGGTCTTTAAGCAGTAGATCTGCAATCCTTATTGAGCAAATCTTGGCAATTTATGCCCTTTGAATCCAAGGTTCTGCAAGTATGTCGTATGTTTTTAAAAAAAAATCAATGAAATAATCTTTGATTACATGATTAAAATAGTTTATTGCCGGGTGATGGCCCACAACAGTTTCCTAAACTGTTTCAAAGTCTTTTAAAAATACAATGAAGGAAAATATTGCTTTTTAATGTTAAATTTCAAAAGGCAACATCAAAGAGAGAGAGAGAGAGCTGCTTCTGTTGCCTTAATAGAGATACATTCATAATAGTACAGAAGTCTGAATGTCAAGCTTAAGTGCCTCAAATACCAATATCGACAGATTTCTCCAGAGATCATATGCAGTTATATTAGCTAAAAGACTAAAGCACTGTTTCTGGAAGATGTTGAATTTCCTTCAACTCCCTTTGAACTCAGTGGGAAAGATAAGGGTGTCCATGGCAGCAGAAATTATAAAGGTATTGGATAATGGCATTCATCATCTTGCTTCCTAAAATGCAAAGTCCTTTGGGGTTTTTTTTTTCTCTCATCACTTCTGGATTAAAGCTCAGGGAGAGGGTAGAATATTAAAATGCCATCCAATTTATAGTTGGTTACTAAAGTCAATTCACAGATGACCTTGAAAAAGAATTAATCCAGCAAGCTTATAAAAGAGGATGACCCAGTCATTCTGATTAACATCAAAGCAGGTGATAGAACAACAATGCAGTGGGATGGAAAGAAGACAGACAAGATTAAAGCAGCCAATATGTTAAAGAATTTCTTTAGAAATTTCCTCTTCCCTTGCATCCTGATAAAAATCCACAGATTCCACTTGACAGAATAAATGCAGACAATTTAAAATTCTGTTGAAGTATTATTAGTTCAGATTTTTCCATATTAGCAGGAAACATAAAAATGTAAACCAAATTCATGAACATTCAAGATTCTAGAATTTATTTCTAGGTTTATTTTCATGTGTTTTAAAGCAAACTTTTATTAAGTCACTTTACCTTGGGAGAAGACAAGGTGTGGGGAGTAAGAGACAGGTGGAGAATGGTGAAAGAAAAATTTTTCCTCAACATTGTTAGAAACAGGATAAAACCAGACATCATAAACTGCTTAATACTGTCTTTAAAATATGGAACTTTGAGGTTTTCCTTTGAATTGGACAGTTATGCATCTTCAAAAGTTTCATCCTTGAGTATCTGAAAGGAACTGACTGCCATTCACGGTTTTGTGCTATCCAGAAGTTTAGAAACTTAATTGGATGGAGAGGACACAGAAAAGTCTGAAAACAGCCTTACAGGCTGAAACGGAGTATTGAGTCAACCGAAGACCAAAAGGAGCCCGAGTGGCTGGCTTTTACAAAATAGTCATAGTTCAGATGCCTCATTGCTGCGGTAAGGTTAGTCAAATACTTTTAAAATTTCTCCTATTGAGTGACTTCCTGAGAAAAGTTTTTAAATAAACACAGAAAACTTCAGCTACATAAAATGGCTGTCTGTGCTCGGGTTTCATGTATTTTGGCAAGTGGCTGGGGAAGGGAAGTACCTCCAGTTCTGAGTTCTACAGCTCCTTACAAGGGGTTCCCAAGGGCAAGAAGACAACAATGTTCAAACTTTTAGAAGCTGAAAAAGAAGGGAAACACCTTCTAATTTCTAGCTACGTATTGAGGTGTACCTTCAGGGCTGAACTTTGAAAGTTTAGCACTGACTTCCATAACCTTGATGTCAGATGTACCAATGTGGCACAGTATAAAAATAAAATCAGTTAACATATGCATTACGCATATGTTGTGGTTTTTTTTAAATGAACTAAACACTGCACCAAACATACAATTTCTTCCTCAAGGTAGGATAAGTGACAAAGGATTGTCATGTTGCTTAATGTACTCCTGGAGGCTTTCCCATGAAATATGTGAAATCCAAACAGAAGAGACAATGGCCTTGCAGAATTGAAAACTTTGTTTCAAATCAGCAACAGTACACCTGCTCCAATGAATTTTAGCCTATTTTTAATCCTCCATGGCCTGACAAAGTCTGTATATAGATGTTAGAGAGAGATGCACATATGTAGATTTGTGGCTGAAACACCATCACAGAAAATAATTTGTTGGTGATGGGATTTCCAATAGTTAAAGCAAGTTTTCTGTCTGACAGAGCTGCAAACACACGAATATTAGTGGCTAAGGACCAGATTTCAGTCCTGAAATATTGTCAATTTCACTTAAACTGTTTATCTAAATATTGTCCCTAATTAGCAGGAATCTTTGTAAAACTGAAGGCAAAAGAGCCAAATAACCCACTGTTGTAATTCTCTGCGCCTTTCTCAACTGCCAGTTATTAATGTCTATTTAATTACACCAATGCATACAGTAGTTATTAAACTTCACTTAAACTTGGTTTGCTCCCTACAGATGCAGCAATCCTTCTCACATTAATAGACTGAATATGAAAACACAACTTTTAGTACTAGATTTACTAATGCCTTGGGTTTTGTAGCTGATAAATAAGTGAAGAATTCTGCCTTTGGATTTTGCAGTAACTGTTGTTTATTCCATATATTTAGCTAACATAATAATTAAGTTTATTATTTGATACTGAACCATTTTTTTTCTTTGTTTCAGGTTAATGATATTTTCATTTGATTTTAGCTGTGGTTTTAATTGTAGAAATTATACGCAATTGGACAATTTTGTCAAACAAATATTTCTTAACTAGGCAGATAGTGCAAATAAACTTTATAGGTAGTAACTCATTACTGTTCTCATATTCTTCAAAATCAAATCACTTGGAAGTGTTTATTTTCTTTGGAGACAAGCATTGCATTTAAGTACTTACTCAGAAGCGCTCACACCATTTTTTGCTTGTTACTTTTATTATGCTGTACGTAATAAAAGTCCTTTACTATAGGGACAGATACATCACATTTATTTGAACACAAGTCACACCCAAACCCTAAATCCTCATTTTTTTTCCCCCTGAAAAAAGGAAACACAGAAACTGGCACAGTAGCTTGGCAAAGTGGATCATCTAGTTTAATATTCTATTTCCAACAGCAGCCAATACCAAATGTTTCAAAGGGGCAATAAAAGACCCTTGAGTTTAAGACTAGTGAATCTACTGAAGAGATTTCTGCACATCTGGTTGTGCGACTAGATGATCTTTCAAGGTCCCTTCCAATGAGAACAATTCTATGATTCCATGATTCTATTAATGTAAGGAAAGTCAATGTCTTCAAGCATTATTTCCTTCAAAACAGGAGAGTTAACTTTTCTTCTTAGACCTTTAGACTGTCCCAAAGCAATTCAATACATAAAATTTCACATATAGTCATACCTCACTGAGGATCTATCCACTGGGGATTTGGGATAATGTAACAGTTATAGCTGTTTCTAAGTTTCTTACTTGTACAGTAAAAAGGAAAAGGAAAAGCAAGACTAAGATTTAATTGCATCATTGCCTGTAGCATGAAGGAATTTTGTTAAACGCCAGTTCATCATGCTTTAGTGACACAGCTGGATGATAAGGCTCTGCTTCACTCCAGTGATAAATCTGTCTGTCTTCCCATGCTCAACAAGCTTAGAAACAAGTTTTAATGCAGAATTTCCAAAGTATCAGTTCATTTGCTTTGAGATATCAGACATGAAAAGTACAGTTTGAGAGAAAAATCAAGTTTAAAGAAAAATTAGCTGAATTTTCAGACTTGCCACTCTATGGGAAGCTTAAAAATCAGTTTGTGTGACCTAAACTCACAGGAAGGTTTGCGATGGTCTGGTCAGATCAGGGAATCACAGCAGCTTCTAGTCATTGTCACATTATTCTATATAAGAAGTTTTCCATTTGAGTGTATAACCCACAAAGTCACCCAGTGTCTGTACTTTCAGCTTATAGTCTCAGGAAACCCGTTACAGTTCACTTTTACATCCATTTTTATTCCGAGTCTTTGATAGTTCGCTCTACACAACAGGGGTGCTTATAAGCAGATGCTTGTGTAGTACTTTATGAAGTACATGTTACTAACATTTAATAATGATGTTACTACAGGCACATTATCAAAATATACTGGAACAAGAGCTGCTCTGGAAGTGGCGTGGTGTGGCCAGGTAGACACTGGGCTTTGCTCCCTGCCCAGTGGGCTGTGTGGCCTGTGCTCGGCTTTGCAGGCAGCATTCCCTGCCTCCCGCACCTCCCAGCGTGCCAGCACAGCCTGCCCCAGCAGGTTGCACGTCTTTAGCTAGCTCCCTTTGGAGCCCTGCCTGAGCAGGTGAAGGAAACGGGACCTACTAGACCTCGCAGCTTTTAATTTTATTACTGTTTCTGTTATTGGTTATCTTTCCCTAATGCTGTGTGACAAGTTCGGGGGAACAGTAGGAAGGACATCCTCATGGTAGGCTTCAAATATCCCTTCCCTTTCAAAAGCTGGATGTTGACCATTGCTTACATTTCAGCCTCCTTTTCCCCTCAAGTACACCAGGATCCCAGTGTGTTTATGCAGCTACCAGAATTGAGCATTTGCAGCAGTTTCTGGGTCCCAGTCTCAGCCCGCTGCAACGTTTTTCCCCTTCAGCTGAGCACAAACATCTTCTCTTTGCTTCTGAAATATGGCTGGGCCGTGCTGCAAGCTCAGTGTGCTGCTTAGAGATGCCTCGCAAAGGCTTACGCACAGTTTCTCTTTTGTTGTTTCTGGTGCTGCTGATTAATTTTCCCCACTTAGCTGTGGGTGAGCTTCTTGGTGAACAAGAAAATGTGTTGCTTTCTAGGGCTCTGGTCTGGCAAGGTGAAAAATGCTCTCAATTCTCAATAAATCATGACTCCAGCAAATGCTGAGATTGCCTGTACGCCGTAGGATCAGAGATTAGCATGCAGCTCCTTGTTACTCACTAGGCAGTACTGGACATGCTGCTGTCTTAAATCCAAATGCTTTCTGGACCTGCAGCAGTAGCTCACATAGCCCTGCCAGGAGGCTTTCATTTTCCTGGTGAAGGTCACTGCCCTTAACCTTTTGCTGAAATCAGGCTCCCGGGAGAGAGGCAATTTCTTTTCCCGACCTTGCTTGAAATTACTATTTCAATATTTTACCAAATGACTTTAACGTAATGCTCAAACAGGTTTAGAAGTCAGTTCGCAATGCTATTCCTTCTCTAATAAACACCTGAACTTCCAGCCTGGTGTCTTGTTCCAGCTCTTGGACATCTTCCTCTGAAGTTCTTTGACTACTTTGGGTAAATCACCTTCAACTGAAAGCAGCAAAAGCACTTTCCTACATTTTGCTTAATTGGTAGCCAGATGGTTAGGTCGCGCTTCTCTGCCAGGAGAGACGCGATGATGAGTGCCCTCCTGAGAGGAAACTGAGTCCCCATTTCCTATTCCCTGGCTGACTCAGCAACTTGGGTGCAGAGGGTCTCCTGTGGCACCATTTGTGGTAGAAGGAGAATCAGCACATGTTTTTGATGTCTCCCAGACCAGATACTTCAAGTGATATAAGCAAAGTATGCTCTGTGGGATTTTGACACACTGCAACAAAGCTCTTTTTGACCATAATTTGCATTAGAAATGGAGTGAGATCAGAACTGGACATGTAGTTTTTCAAGTTTGTATCTTCAAATAATGTTGATGTACTTCATGCAGAGTATCTGATCTCAGTTCTGTTTGTGGTGATTAATAAAACATGTAAGTGCCGGCATTGACTGTTTTCAAACTGCTTGTTAACATTTGTTCATTTGACAGATTTTCTGAGCAAGAGGGTATAAGAAAACCGCCACTCTTGTTTGTGCTAAAAAATGTCAGAGTTTACATTATATTAAACATTTATGTCATAGCACAAACAATTAAGAAAATCATCTCCTTTTCACTTAATAAATGCCATCTGCTAATATTTTGCAGTAACTATTTCAAATTCCTTTGCTACACTAATAACTGCAGAAACATTTAGAAAAGCTATCATCGTTTATATCACATATTTAATTTAAGAAGAACTAGATATTTTTAATGGCTGCTCACTTACTCTGTGATTAGACTACATATAAGTCTTAGGTAAAATTAATGAGGGAGAAGTGCAGTGTTCAGAACTTGACACCATGCAAGGCTCAGCACATCCTCTTCTCCGCTAGTTTTAGGAACAAGCTATCTTGAAAACAAGATGAGGAACAAAGTCATCCTCCCTTTTTTCCCCCTTCCTACAAAACATCTTTGAAATCTTGGGCAGACCAACCAGTTTCCAGCCCAGTGATGTGTGAAACGGTTTTGGGGTGCAGCATTGTGTAAAGGGAACATTTGCAGGATTAAGAACTGAAAACAGGCTTCTGAATTGTCCTGTGCTGGTTAGCAGCCGATGAAAATCCTCTTTGCACAGGACTGGCAGGATGACAATTCCAGTTCAGTGAGGCCTGGAGCCAGTGTCTAACCTCCCAGTAATCTTTTTCCCCCTGAAATGATTGGAAGCACACTAGTAGCAAAGGGAAGAGGGAGAAAGTAAAGAGCAAAATAGTAAAGCTTTCAAACATACCCGATTTAAAACCCAGAAATGCATTTCTCTAGAAATACTACTACTAATAATAATAATAACAACAACAACAACAGTACTTGAGCTCAACTACTAGGATTATACAGAGCTCAAGAAAATAGCTGTGGTATCAAGGGTACCAGCTAGCAATAACCCACATCACTTCAATCTTCTGAATACAAATGAATATTTCCAGTACTGTTGTCATTACAATTCTCTTTTCAGCTTCAGGTATTACTTTCCCAAGCTCAGATATATTCTTAATCAAAATCGGGTAAAGAAAGCTCCAAGGGCAGCCTATAACAAAGACTCAGAACAAATTATAAAGGCTTCAGTAATTGTAACACTGGAGTTCTTTCCAGTAGGCTTAGTCTAAGGGACTGATCAGCTGTTAAAGACAGAAGACTGCAGCTTAAATCTTTTAGTCTTAAAAACTGAGTATCTTCACAGCTTTGCAACAGAATTAAATTGGCTTTACTTGCCTTACTTCAGCCAAATTACCAGTGAAATTAATCACCCTTATAGATTCATCCCTACCCACCCAGAATTTTGTCAGATGCCTTGTAATTGCAGCTACGACACACTGCAGTTCAATAAATACTGGGTACTACATCATAACTTTTAACTGGCTATATCACTTTAATCTGTCGAGCCAAACTCAATCTATTATACTGCTAGCCAACCTTCACTGCACTGAGAAATCAACTGAGGAGCCTTTCATTTATATTTGCTCTTAAGAGTTTGACCCTACAGAGCGCCAAATGTCATGAACTCCCAGGGAAGTCCTGTGGAACCGAGGTACTTTGTGCCCTTCAAGACCAGATCCTAAATTGAGTTATTAGCTGTACAGTCATGGGGTACCTTATTTTGCTACCTGAAACAAGCTGCAAGAATGAGTAACCTTGCTAGAATCAGCATTTCAGCTCAGGCAGTTTTAAAAAAATTAGCAGTCAGGGGCCAAACCCTTGAGACGCTGAGCCCTTCAGCTGCTGCTGACCTGGCTGGCTCTTAAAGCTGCTCAGACCTTCACTCTCTTGATGAGCACTAACCAGCTTCAGCCTTCTAGGGTCAGCAGCTGCCATTGCCTTCAAGGTTAGTAGCTTTAAATGGCTGCTGAAACATAAAAAAGCTGTCAGCCTTTGTCTCCCCATGCAATTATAATGCAGCACTTCTTGCCATAGCAGTCATTAATGGGTCAGTCGTGATTTTTCTCAACATTGTTTTCAACTGCCCTTGAAAACTTGCCAACAAAGAGGAAAAAAAGAAAGAAAAAATGCTTGCCAAGAATGCAGGAGGAAAATATGGGAATGGTGTTCATTTATGGGTAAGGGAAAAGTAAGTGAATATCATTTTGCTAAACTGGGGACTAATTATGAAATTAATTCAATCATAATATTCTGGTGGATAGAGAGCCCGTGACACTGAGTTAATAGTGTAACAGTAATAAGATGTGAGTCTTGATGAAACATATAGTAATGTAAAAGTTTTTCTTGATGGTGTCCCCTTTCCAATTCATATGTGTTGGATTAGACCTCAATCACATAGAAGACGGGAAGTGGGGCTCCTCCCAGAATCTCCCTTGGGCTGTGTGGCGCCTACTTCTGTTGCCTAAACATAAGTGCCATTCAAGACATTCTAGGGGTATCTGAGACATCCACATGGGGCTGCAGATATTACACAGGAACTAGGGAATATTTGTACACTTTTGAAGAGGCAGTGTACTGCCAGGCATCTGGCTGAGGTGCTTAGATTTCACGTAATACTGCAGGCAGAAAGCAATGGGCTAGGATGGACCCGGCATCAGCCAAAAGAACATTGCTTTGGGTAATAAAACGTCACAAAGATGCAGCAACTGTCAGCTCCTAGACCTCCCTATTTCTTCTAGTATTTATTTCCAGATGTTACTTTTATTGCTCCAAGAAACTGAATTCATGCATGAGAGAAAGTATAACCAATGGCAAGGGAAGACTTTTCGTTACTGCAGTTTTATGTCCACTGTGCTTGATTCTCTGATGTCCCACCATACCGGCTGTAGGGGGTTGATGATGGCTGGTGACAGCCCCCACCCAGCTGCTCTCTCACTCACCCTCCTCCTCAGCAGGACACGGGAAGAAAATGAGATGGAGAAGCTTGTATTAAGATAAAGACAGGGAGATCACTCGGCAATTACCATCGTGGGCAAAACAGACTCAACCTGGGGAAGATTAATTTAATTTATTGCCAATTACAAATAGAGTAGGGTAGTGAGACACAAAGACAAAGCTAAAACCACCTTTCCCCACCTCCCCTCTTCCCCAGGCCTAATTTCACTCCTTTGCTCCTGACTCTTCCTCCTCCCTGCAAGCGGTGCAGGGCTTCGGGGAATGGGGGCTGCAGTCAACTGACAGCACTTTGTCTCTGCCACTCCTTCGTCCTCACAACCATCTCTGGCTCCTTCACTAACTGCTCTAACATGGGAGCAGGAATGCTCTTCATGTCTACAAGGTTGCTTCTCTCACATTTTTATTGATCCTCTCTCACAGCTGCTGTGCAGTGTTTTTTACCCTTTCTTAAATTTTTTCACAGAGGTGCCACCAGCCTGACTGATGGACTGAGCTTTGGTAACCCATGGGACTGTTTTGGAGTTCACCAGAAACAATTCTGCCTGGCATGGCGCAGCCCCTGGTTCCTTCTCACAGAGGACACCCCTGAAAGCCAACTTCGACCCCCACTAACAAAATCTTGCCACGGAAACCCAGTTCTTCAGCATCCCCCTTAAGGAGTCCTAACTCTATATACAAACTCTGAGATAAGAGATATAGTTGAGCCTAGTGAGTCAGGATTATTGTGACAGTATCTGCTTTGCTTGAAGTTCCAAAAAAACCCAAACACACCAAAACCACCCCAAAGCCGAACACAAAACCACCATAATTCATTTCAGGTCCCTGAATAACTGGATTCCTTTTCAAACTTTCATGTCAGCCTGGAAAGAACATTTTCAGAAATATCTGTCAAACTGGAAACACTTCACTGAAACCATAATGACTGGTTTGGATCTTTGCTTAATGAAAACTTGAACAAGTATTCAATTACTGAAAGCATTTTTTGCTCTATTAATCTTTCCTTTTACCTCTAAAAGGTTAAGAGACAATTTATATATTTTGTCAATTACATATCTGCCTTTGCCTCCTCGTTGGCTACCTCCACTATGACTTGTGAAAGTGTCAAAAGAAAGCTGTTGTCCAGAAGAGACTGAAGAAGTAATTCAGAAGTAAAGAATTTATAGTATTTCTCATATATTTAGATCCTCATTCGGCTGTTAGAAGAAGCTTAAGCTGAATGATTGGGGTCTAGATGACAATTTTTGTCTGGCTGAAGGAGTCACTTCACAAGTAAACTCACACAGCTGGTTGCTCCAGTAGATCTTTGCAGTGCCCTGGCTATACACTGGCTCCTCTCCAATTTCTTTTCTCTGTAGTGCAGAAAGCTGCTGAGTGGTGTAAAGGAGAGACAACGTTCCCTGCCTTGTTTCCTTGTATTCAGCATCCTGACTTCTTTCACAGAAACACAATCTCCAAAAGACTTGTCTGCCAATAGGAATATGTTGAAGGGGTCTCTGGTCTCAAGGTGTAAAACCAGGCTTGAACTTTTCCTTCATTCAGAGCAATTACAAGGTATCTCTCATCATTAGCATGATGATAATAGGAACGTAATTATCTCAGTGCTTCTGCCAAATGTGAGAGGAATTATGTGGTGGGTTCAGAATTTACTGGCAGAGATGTTCACCTAAGCTGCTAATGGGACTGCATGGAAAATGGCACTCTTGGTGACTCAAATTACATTGCTAAGTATGACTTTTATATAAAATAATTTGCTATAAATTTAACAGTGTGACCTACAAGACAGGGCTTTGGACTGGGACTTAGGAGAACTGGAGTTTCCAGTTCTGCTGCAGATCTGCACAGTGACTATAGCAAAACCTTTTTCCTCCTGCTGTCTCAGTTTCTGCATCTGTTAAAAAACATTAGAGTAGACCGCTTTCAACTTGTACTTTGAAACTTGATTTCAAATATGTATTGCTGTTGAGGACCTTAAACTTTTTGTTATCGGGAGGTTAGCAGGCAAACCAGTCTGTCTGAAAAGATCCAAATTATAGTAGTTGCCATTTATTTTGTAACATAGGGTGGCCGCTAGAAGAGGACTACAGCACTTTTGCCCATCACTAACGTCAACCTAAGTTGAAGGTGTTTTCTATACAAGTGCTGCAAGACTGCAGAAATAGGTAGAGTTTGTTTCATAACCACTGTATGGTTCCTCTGAAGGCATGATTTTTGTAGTCCAAATCAATAGGATTGTAGTTTATATAAGAACTAATAAGGTTTGTCTAAACCTGAGGTTTTACTTTCTGTAAAAATTCAAAAAATAGGAAATAGCTACACATGTAAAACACTTAATTATTTCAGTCTTAAAAGTCTGTCAGACTTGCTTTCATTTCAGGTTCTCCCTGTTTCTATTAAGACGTTTAATGTTGTATTCATTGCAGATTCTCCCTGTTTCTATTGAGCTGCTTAATGTTATTTGCTTAATGCCTTAGATACAGTAGTGGAAACAATCCTGCACTGTCAAAAGGATGAAGCAGACAGCCAGAAACTAGACAGCTGCCATGAATACATGCAATTATGGTCTATATGCAGTGTTGATAAGTGAGGTAAGTTTTTTGCATGAGTGCTGAAAAATAAAACATATATGCTGATGTCCAGACTGCACTAAGGACAGCAATAACATTTGTATCATATTGCTCTCTAGGTTAAGGGCCTGTAGGAAGATTTTAAAAAGCCAGTTGGTTAAACCTGTATTTTTTAAGATCATCGTCTTGGGGTATGTCCAATTTTTTCACACTGAGAGTCCACCTCTCATCATATACTGCCTAGCTGTTGAAAATTTCTGGAGAGAACTGTCTTGTGATATTAAAAATAAATTCCCAGATAGATCCACTCAGGCTCCAGTTTATAAACAAAATTAAACAAAAACCCGGAAGCCAAGGCCCAAATTTAAATCTACTGATGCCATGCCTAATGGCCATACAACTGCTACATAAAACCATCTTACTGGGCATGAAAGGTAACGTTTTCCAAGGAGTCTGGTTTGCTTTGTGCAGAATAGGATGGCTCCCAAACATTCCCACCTCGATGGGTTCTCTTCTCATTAGTAAGAGAGGGACATTTGTGTGATGTCCAGTATTTGGAAGAGAAGCAAAATAATTTTAGTGTTCACAAGGATGTGTTTTAGCAGTTAGCTCTTAAAATGGGAATTTGTTTTGGCAACACAAGCTTCTCCGTCACAGACATTTTTCAAATTGACTTTATCTTAGAAGTCTTGTTAAGTGCCATTTCTAACCAGGCAGACTTATTTCAAACATATAGGTAACGTACAGATGCCTCAACATACAGATAAATTACCTGGTTCCTGTACACACGCAGTGTTGGTCATCTATGTTAGGAGCCACTGAATCCAGTTGGGGACAGTAAGAAGCTGCTGTGTCTGTCCTGCTGTCTACATGGTACTCTGGTCTCTCTGCACAGACTGGCACTGTGTAATGTCAAGAGTCCCAGAGACAGCTGTGAATTCATTTCAACATCTGTACTGGGAACTAGTGGAAATGTGTCATGCAGTAAGTACTCAGGACAGGCTGTGGGGTCTGAATCGCTTCTTGTGATTGTAGGAACGCAAAAAGGAAACAAGGCACAGATCCAGATCAAAGATGCTCCATACAGGTAGAGATAAACAACACTGTATGTGCTCCAGACAACAAGGAGCGCGCTATACCTTTAAAATGAATCAGTGTTTTGTAGCAATGTAGACGTGAACTTTCAGAAAATAATTTAATGGTCTCCACTTTTACAAAGTTAATTTTTTCACGGCTCCTTGATCACACAGATAACTAATCAACACCCAGATTTAGCTTTTGAAAGCATTTATTTGCCCTCTGGCTTCTCTCAATGCTATTACAGTGTGTAGTTTAAATCTTCTTTAATCCACTTCAATTCTGGCAGACTGATTAATAAATATTAATTATAAAGGTGCTGAGTAGGCATTGTGAAAGAAGAGGATGAAGAGGAGGTAATGGCTGGGGAAGGGAGGATAATGTAATGATCCTTCCGGTCTGCTATGTCGCTATATACTAGTATGTCTTTGTGTTTGCTATTATACCCAGTCTAGCAACCGATCTCACATAACTGACCCCTGACTTCTGCTGCCACACAGCTGAAGCTCCCTCTCATGCATTTGCAGCGCTGTCTTGATCTCTACTCTCCCCTGTGACCGAAGGTCCCAGACCTTGTCCATCAAGGGTTTGCCATCTGGCTGCATCTTGCACTCAGAAAAGCCCTCTTCATGCACATAGTCACCTGCTGCACTTTTGAGCTAGGATTTTTCTCACATGGCTTGATACACTGGCTGCATCCTGGAGCCCATGGGCCAGCACAGTGTTGCTTCACGCATCAGAGATTATATCACCTGAGAAGCTTTTATACCAGGCTTTGGCATTGAGAAAAGGCCTCTGTGGGAACGAATTGCTGTATTCATTTTTGCTTTCTTCTCAGCATAACAATTTTTGACGCTCGCTTGAAGAAAAGTTAAGAACAAGAAAGTCTGCTTAACTAGACTGTTGTGGTTTGGGCCAGAGTGGCCATCGAGGCAGAGGACAGATGCTGTCTTGCACCTCTCTCTCCAAGGAGAGGGGAGAGAGAGAGACTTATGAGTTTGGGAACTAAACTACTTTAATGAAATATTAATAATAAAATAATAAAAAGAAAATAAGGAAATATATATAAAACCTTATCAAGCTCCCAAGATGATGATCACATCACTGGCAAGCACTGAGGAAGTCCCACACTGGACTCAGTGACAGATGGGAACTGGATTCCAGATCTGGATTCAGGATTGGGATCAAAGGCAGATGAATAGACAGAGTCCTCCTTGGACGCTGGCCATCAAAGAAAGCGGGCTGACCCTTTGACCCCTCAGCTTTTATAATGAGCATGAGGCAGATGGGATGGAATACCCTGTGGGTCAGTTTTGGGTCACTTGTCCCGTCCGCTCCTCCCCGCAGGTGCGACCCCTCTACGCTTTTCCGCTTCCGACCCTCCAATGGGGCAAATAACAAAGTTGTCTGCCCTTGGGTGTTAGAGCAGTCAGTGTAAGCAAGAGCCTCTCTGCATCCCATTCCTTGTCATCAACTATAAACATGGGTCTTACCACTCTGAGAGCAAACCGTTTCTGCACAAGATGCTGTTAATTTCAGTAGTTAGAAGAGTTAGCTAAAAAGTAAAGTCTGTTCTACTTGAAACTAGGATACCAGACATATGACCACACCACCAGTTTGTGCCACTGAGAGCTCAAGGGTAGTGTCAGCAGTGGAGAGTGCTGTGATAGAGCAGAGTCTACCATTGTGACAGGAAATGCCAAGAAGTAAAGACATATATAGAAGAGGCAAAGATTAGGATTTTATTTTCCAAGACAAGTCAATAAGGATAATGTTCTCCAGGGATAAAAGTGGAGAATAACATTCCAGCTAACAGAACATATTCATTCAGGAAGATATATTTAGAGCTGATGAAAAACAGTGGCAAATATTTATGGGCATGAATTGTGATTAGCAAAAGCCTGTTCTTAATTTCTCCTACTTGATAAGTCCGACTAACAACACAGCTTATAATTTTCATATTTGTACACTGACAATATGATTTCGTGGATGAGCTGATGGGTTGCCACATAGCTAACTTATTGTTGGTCTGACAAACCCGTTAAAGTGGAGCACTGTGAGAGGATAATGCCTTCAACTTTGGAAGCAAGAGCTTCCACTTTCCCCACAAATACTGTGATGTTTCTGTTGCTACTGTAGTGATTGCTAGCTGGTTGCCATGTCCCTTCTATTGTTATTTTTCATTTATTACACCACTTGGAATTGCTTCTTGTCAGTTAGAAAGGTGTTGAATGGATTTCATTGCTGATTTCAATCCAAACAGAAGACACTCATTCACTGTTGACAGCCCTAATGCATCACTTTGAAAAAGTGGTTCTTCAAGGGAAAGTATGATGTCAGGAATAAAATCAGCATACAATTAAATGTTTCATAAACCCGAAGGCCCCTCAAATATATATGTGGGTGCATATTTTAGCACAGGAGGAGATTTACTAGAAAGCTTCAGGGGCTGCAACTACCTATCAGCTCTGCTCATTGCATGCTCATGCCCAGTGTCGTACATCTGTGGAGTGATTGCTCTCCTTTGTAACTCTTTTCCTGAATCCCTTATGGAGACACATCCAGCACTGCCCAAGCAAACACACCCTTCTCTTTCCTATGTGAAGCCATTAAGTTGTTTTTCTAAAGTCCCACTGAGCAGAATGATACCAGTCACCGATAAAGGTAGCATCTTTCACCAGGCACTGTTTTGCACCATAAAGAACTAAAATCCTGCAAATACTTACACAGTCATCCCTTAGTTCTGATACTGGAGCAGGCTTAGGAAATCCAGATTCTTCTCTAGCTTCTGTCGCAGGTTTCCTGTGTTGTCTTGGGCAAGTGACGCCCAAGTGAGTAGGCCAAGAGTTAAAAACTTGACTCGCATTTCTAGGTATCTTAACTTAATATTTAAACTGTTTTTCCAAGAAAAGGAGCTCAGTATATGCAGGAGTCACCAAATAATTTTTAAACACTACATTTTCCTTCCCACCCTTCCTTTTATTTTTATGCCATGGTTATTGGTGTTTATAGTGAGGGGAGCAGCTGTAAATGCTGAGAATTCAAAGTTAAAAACCAAATCTCTTTCAAAAAGCCCTGATTTAAACCTTTAAGCTTGGTGTTCTCAGGGTTCATTAATCACTTTTGAACCTCTTAGTATTCATCTTGCTGGGCCTCAGCAGCCCAGGCATAACAGAGACTGTATAAATACATTTGCATCTGATAGAGATGTGCCATAGAAAGACTTGCAAGGAAACAGACCCCTGAACTTCAGAGTTGACTCAGTGAGCAAAGGGTTCTATCATCTTTCTATCACATGAAGGGTTTGCTACAGGGTCATTATCTTTCCTTTTTATCTTATAGGCCCTACACATTTTAGAAACCCTCTTCACTGGACACTTACCTACTGTATTTTTAATGTCTTCTAGATTGTTTATTTTATTATGAAAGAGCATGAATTTAGATAGCTGATTGCTTTCTTTGTGTTGTTATGCCATAGCATTTTGCTGGTGTGCTTTCAATTTCATGGTGGATTAGAAGAAATTTTTTGTTCGCTAGCAGAAATTGGCATCTGTTCAATGAACTATCCCAGAGATATATTCATTCCTATGCAGGTGATGTTCTAATGATTCTTTCCATTTTCAAAGCTATTTTGAGGCATTCAAAGTCACCTTTATTAAGCTGATAGATCGAGACCTGAGATTTAGGCACAGAAAAGCTTAGCACTGCTGAACCTAACATATGTGTCTAGACCTCATAGTGTCATTTACAGTGCTAAGTTATGTGCCTAGGCACAGTATTTCATAAGGCTCTTAGCTCCTTCTGGCTTCATCCCAAAACACAGAACTTCTGGAAGACAGTTTTTATTCTTTTATTCTCCCTAGACCTCATTTTACTGTACCCATGGGTACAACTCTATTCCTAGTCTTCATGAAATATTACTTTCACGTCCTGGCTAAATCTAAATTAATCCAAGAGGCACTGTCAAAAATTCACTCCTATACTTTAGCTCACAGAAAATGACTAATGATTATTTGGCAGTCATGGCATTTAAATATTGATAGTCTTCCTTAAAAGCTCTTTTATTTCATTATTTGATATTTGACTGTTTTACTTTGTATAAATGTGCAAGCAATTTGCACCTAATTATGCACTTGTCACTTAACTCCTACTTACAGTTTTCCACACTGTAACTCTGGATAAGCACGAATTAAAATTATTCAGTTGCATTGGATCAACTATCTTTCTCTTGGAAATTCTTCATATCCAGGAACACTCATGAAAAAAAGTAAGTTAGTTTCTAACTAAATAAATTAATAATGCTACCTACTGATGAAAGGGTCCAAAATGTCTATTGCTTTAAAATCAGTAATCTGAGGTTCTTAGGTGAATCCAAATACATTACTGAATGGAATTACAAATAATAAATTTCTAGGATTTGCACTAGTACAATAGACCCTTAGCTAAGTTTTAAAGTTAGCTCCAAATGAGGTCTCCTGATCTTTCTTAATGCTTACATATTTGGGGCATTAGACGATATCTATAAGGAAGACTTCTGGGACAACAGAAAGATATGGATCTGGTTTGACTGAGTAATATGAGCTCAGATTCAGTGTTCTGTCCAAAGTATCTGTTTTGTGAAAATAAATATTTTAGGAAGTTAGTTTACAATAATTTTCCATAAAGCAGTATCTGCATATACACTGAATGATACTCAGACCACAATCTCCTGCAAACTTTTGTAGATACTACTGTCCAGGTAGTAGTATCAATTTCAGCTATTACATCCACATATCAATCGTTCTGGAAGGCAACTGTGATGGCAGGGCTTTATATGAGCTTTTCAAATACTGTTATTGGAAACAGAAATGAAAAAATGTTCACTTAGCGCCACCACCTAGACCTCTGACTGAAATATGGAAAAGGATTATAGAAAGGCAGGAGCTATGAGAAATCACTTGGTGATTTCAAGTTTTGTGATATCAAGTTTTGATATGTCACAGTTCCCCAAACTGAGTTTTACACTGAGGCTTTTTTTAAAAGTTTTTGAAACGAGGAAGCATGATAATAGAAGTCTACAGCACTCCATAGTAATTCTGGTACACTAAAGTTTAATAATACTGATGTATTTTTATAAGAAGTAGGCAAGAATAGTAGCTATTTAACAGTGAATGCAATTGCAATGAACCTGAAAAGCATATAAAAATGAGAGGTTGTGTCTGAATTTGTTCTTTAATGAGTTTTCATCGCCTATGAAAATATGCGCAGGCACAAACGACACTCAAAGTCACAAAGAATGCCTCAAAAGACACTGCAATAAAGAAAAGTATGAATAGCTAACACATGTAATGTTAAGAAATAATAAAGCCAAGGGTGATTTAGCTTGTGATCCAAAAGCCATTGTGCTCTGTAAGAAGAAAGGGTTGCAGGACCCAAGGGAGTGTGAATTAGCTGAGGCTTGCCAGAGCACAAAAATGTTCCTACTGCTGCCTAACTCTTCTAGCTGCACACCAGCAGAAGAGCCTACATCCCAGACAGCTGGACAACTTGCTGAGGAGTTGAAGCTGAGTTTCTTGAAGGGGAAAGGAAAATCCCTGAAATAGGAAAGAAGTTGAATGTACTCATGTATATGAAACCATATACCCATTAATAACTCAAAACTACCTACACATCTTTCAATATTTATTTTGGGAACTGTTCACCAGGATGACTGCTAGTTATAACTGTTGGTTAAGGTGCCTTTATTACCAGTTTGTGAGTGATCGAACATTGCTCCGTGACTTTTATATGTCAGAACTGCAGGAAACTTGTGTGTGTGCTCACGTATAGCATAAGAGTTGTCGCTTCAGTCCCACTTTGCATTTGCCAACACAATGCTATAAGCTCCATTATGCCCTGGTGCTTTATTCAAACTGTGGTTCCCACAAAAGCAACATCTAGCAGTTTGCACCCTTCAGAAGCGCTCTGCAGCTTAGTAGATAATTAGCAATGTGGATGGCTCTTTGTGCTTTTCAGCCTTTTTAGAACAAAGACATAGAAGCGCTCTTGTACATATTTTCCTGAGCATAACCTTTGTTTTAGAATTTGGACTGCAAAGAGCAGACTGCTACTCCAATGGTATTTCACAGTTTCTATTTTAGGTTGACATTGACAAGTACAGAAACATGAATAGTGCACTTTTCCACACTCTTTGTGACGAGAGGTGACGCAACCCCTCGCGGGAGGTGGTTCCCTAGGTGCTGAGATCAGTACCTGTTGGATCATGCTGCAGCTCTCATCTCGGCCATGCCCCTGAGCTTTCCTCCTGTGGAAACCAGGGTGGAGGAGTAGATGTGCATAGCTGTGCCTAGTCCTGAGGGGGAGGCGGGAGGCAGTCTAAGCCTGCAAGCAAAACCACTCCGGAATGGTCCAGGTTCTACCTGCTGATGTTGTTCCCATTAACTGAAGTGTGTTGGAGCAAAGAGGTGATCATAAAATCGTGTAAGCACAGAAATCGTAAAGCACTGAGGGGTAAAGAAGAAATAAAACAAGCTCGGACGGATCTAGGAGAAAGAACTATCAAAATGCAAAACGCACTTCATTCAATATGTAAATCAATCTGAATCTGCATTTGCTTTCTGTCTTATAGCAGTCTGTAATTAGAACTATGCTGACTGCTGTTTGTTGCTGATACAGGAGCAAAGAGAAAATCTAGTTAATTCTCTGACATTGCAAAAGCCATGCGGCTAAGAGAAGGGTTTCATTTAATCAATCAAAAATATGACCTTGGCCCTCTGATGCTCAGGGGGCTTTTGTACAGTCCATTTTAAATTCAAGAATGTTTCTGGCTATCCCAAAATCCAGCTGAAGGTTTGGGCAGGGGAGAAAGTAAAGTGGTATTATTTAGTTAAAGCTTTGAGCCTGTCTGTCTCAAATTAAAAAAAAACATACTCACTAACATGGTGATTGCATTTTGTATATGTAGGTTCAGTTGCTTATAAATTACGATAATAGTGTAACAGTGTACTTTCTTGGGTCATGGGTACCATTACTGGTTTACATTTAAAAACATCTTATAAAATATAATTTTCAGGATATGTGGCTTTTAAAGACATTTTCTGCTAAAGGTCTTCTGTGTTAGCTGATAGTCATTTGCATGTCCTTTGCTTATAATATTTCTGGCAAGTTACAGTGGAATAGTTTATGACAACTAAGCACATCGCTTTAAAGAAGATAATTTTTTACTCTCTTTCAAATTAACCTAGTCTAATCAAGACTGTCACCTTTCAGGACAGAAGAGGTCTGAATTACCTACAAAAAGTGAAAACATTCAGATCACATTGAGAAACAGACAAGCAAGTAAAATGGAGATGAAAAGCAGTGGTATCACACAGCTGGATGGCTGAATGGCATAAATAGTTTTAGGAAGAGATCTTGAGGCTTTAGTAAGTGGAACAATATTTCTAAGGACAGAAGATTGTCATGAAGATATCAGGCTGCCCAGATTTTAACTGAATGTGAGTTAGATATGGAGGAACCATGTCGTAACTGTTCTTTAACACACTCCTCTGAAAGGTAATTTGCTACAAAATCAGGAACAAAACAATGTAATAGCCACTGCACAAACACGTTGCCCTGTTTAGTTAATTAGTTAATGGATGAAATTAGTTAATGGACTAAATAATTTGCTAGATGCATTTTATTTGCTAATTATGCTTAGAATAATTCTCAGAATTTCTGATTCCATTCCTTTCAATATTTCTCAGTGGGTTTTAGCTGCCCTAAATGAGCTCCAGGAAATTCAGACTAATGGTTAATTATTGTGGTAAGGCTGTTACCCAAGTTGCAAGGAAACATATAAAAAATTTATCACAGAATTTATTGCCTACTGTCACAGGGTTGAGACCTGGATTTATATACTGGATTTTGTAATTAAAATAAAAAATACATTAAACATTAAAAATGCAAAGATAAAAATGTATACCAAAGCAAAATTTGGTATGACATGAAAAAAACTTAAACATTCCACTCTAAGATGCAATCTCTTAGGGACAATTTGATATGACCTAAATTCTACTGAAGCCGATCCAACATGGCATCTTCTTTAGACTGGTTCTTCTTCTGAGAAGCCTAACCATGAAAAATGTTGGCCAATCTCAACAAAATCTTCTTGGAAAAGCAAATCAAGATATGCCAGTGTTTTGTCAGATGGTTTTCAGCTTTTTTTTTTTTTTAAGAATCTCCATCCCTCTTAATCAATAAGCTTTTTGAATACTCTCTGTTTGGCAAGTTTTTCACCCAGAATGGCCAGAAGTGCAGGGTACTGTAAGCTGATGCCGTAGGTGACAAAATCCAGGAAAAATTCCCCCTCTTGATAGTGCCCTTCCTGTGAGAACCATGTGGCACTGAGATGATCCCTGAAGCCTCACAAGAATTATCCTGTTGTAATAACATTTATAAAAACAGCACGTAACCTGATATGGTGATATAATAATATGTTTCTTCTCTTAGGATAATAAACCATTTTAATTATCATATATTATCCCTCCAGGTCACTGCAGAGCTGTCTATAGATTTCTTCCACAAACATTTACAATAGCAAAGGTGGTTGTCACACTGCTTAACAGCCTCTTTTTCAGATAAAAACCCATTCTGCAAGAAGCAGAACATTCACAACTTCCATTGATTTCAATACAAATTAGACGTTCAGCTTTTTCACAGAATTGCATGTAATAAGTGGGTATGTCACATCTCACAGATGCTCTGTTATTAGTCTATGAATAGCATCAGTTGAAAGACTGATCTTTACTAACACTGAACTGCTCTAAAATACATTTTAAACATTGGCAGTATGAATTTAAAGTTTTCTCTGTAAAAATCAAATGCCTTCAAACTTTTTCTTTTTCTTCCTCTGCAATCCCAGCAGCTCATATTGAAATTACATTCAGACTTCTGGATGCACCTCTAACCACAGTGATTCTCCTTAGTTTTACTGACCACAATGGCATGATGTTCTTTTTGCATGGCTGTCTATCTTTTGATCATTTTTCTTCCTTCTCCCTTAAATATATGATCGTTAGCATCACTGCTTGCCTCTTACCACTGGCCCAGAGAGTGAGTCACACTTCCAGAGGACTTTTACAACATTCCTCTAGATGCTTATGCCAAATCTGTAAACGTAGGGGATTCACATAGTAATTTCACTTCCTTCTCTTGAGACCAGATGCATCACACACTCTAATCTTTCCTCCTTCTGTGGTAATATAAATACATATTCATATTACTGCAAAAGGAGCAAAGATTACCAAATATTAGAAAGATTAACAAAGATCAGAAAGAGCAAATAAAAATATATATTTATATTAATGCATATATAGACGTGTATATATATACACAAGTGGTGTTTCCCAGGGCTCAGTACTGGGGCCAGATCTGTTTAACATCTTTATCAACGACCTGGACGAGGGGATTGAGTGCACCTTCAGTAAGTTCGCAGACGACACCAAGTTAGGTGGGAGTGTTGACATGCTTGAGGGTAGGAAGGCTCTACAGAGAGATCTGGACAGGCTGGATTGATGGGCTGAGGCCAACGGTATGAAGTTCAACAAGGTCAAGTGCCAGGTCCTGCACTTGGGTCACAACAACCCCAGGCAGCGCTACAGGCTTGGGGCAGAGTGGCTGGAAAGTTGCCTGGCAGAAAAGGACCTGGGCACGTTGGTTGATAGCTGGCTGAATATGAGCCAGCAGTGTGCCCAGGTGGCCAAGAAGGTCAATAGCGTCCTGGCTTCTATCAGGAATAGTGTGGCCAGCAGGACTAGGGAAGTGGTAGTCCCCCTGTATCGGGCACTGGTGAGGCCCCACCTCAGATACTGTGTTCAGTTTTGGTCCCCTCACTACAAGAAAGACAATGAGGTGCTGGAGTGTGTCCAGAGAAGGGCAACAAAGCTGGTGAGGAGTCTGGAGCACAAGTCTCATGAGGAGCAGCTGAGGGAACTGCGGTTGTTTAGCCTGGAGAAGAGGAGGTTGAGGGGAGACCTTATCGCTCTCTACAACTACCTGAAAGGAGGTTGTAGCGAGGTGGGGGTCAGTCTCTTCTCCCATGTAACAAGAGATAGGGTGAGAGGAAGTGGCCTCAAGTTGCATTGGGGAGGTTTAGGATGGATATTAGGAAAAAAGTCTTCACTAAAAGGGTTGTCAAACATTGGAACAGGCTGCCCAGGGAAGTGGTGGGATCACCATTGGTGGGAGGTATTTAAAAGATGGGTAGACATGGTGCTGAGGGACATGGTTTAGTGGTGGTTTTGGCAGTGTTAGGTTAATGATTGGACTCGATGATCTTAAAGGTCCCTTCCCACCTAGACAATTCTATATACTGCAAATATAAATATAAATGAAACTTACAGCTTTATTATTACTTGCACTTTCCCCACTATCCAGTGACACAACTAAAAAGGAGCACAATCAGAAAGCCATGGAACAAACTCTATCTTGCTATGAGTCCCTGAGTCTTGCCATGACTACCTAATTATTCTTGGACATTCTCCTAAACTAGAGATGACTGTAGTATAAATCACTAAATAAGATACCAATAACACATATGGGCAAGCCTTTATTGTTATTTGCACAGAATTCATTTTTGTTGTGGTTTTTTTTTACATAAATAATAGCTTCCCGACCTCCATTTTATTTCAGACAATGTGTAAACCAGTAACTATCCTTAACTCACATAACTGTGTCCACACAATTGCCAAAGGAGGTAAAGAAAGTATCCAAATGCCAGTCTGCCAGAACGCTAACTGCAATCACAGCATCTGTCTGTTAAACGTCAGTTTAGTTTCCAAGCATGGAGTCCCCTTCATGTACCCAAATATGGATAGATGAACCAATTGGCATAGAAGCTTTGGGAAAACCATAACGTTTTTGCCAGTTCACCTCAGATAAACTTGGCGACAAAAAACAATGCTTTGAACTTGCTTGGAAATACCTGGGCGTTACTTATGCATATCCAGAGAATTCAAGGGTAAGTCTGCTTTTTTTATTCAGGCAAAATTATCAGTTAAATTTAACTGACTGATGAAATTCTCACCTCCTGTTACAGTGCCAGAAAGGAGAACAAATCTCTCCTGCTGCCTGTTGACATTAAGGACTCTGTCACAGAGCTACGTAGAGGCCTGTCTCATGTTAAGCAATACCTCTACACTACCTGTGGGATATTGGCTTTTGTGAGCCTGCAGATGAAATGTTCACCTGTTTCAAAATATGGTCCTAAACAACGAGGAAGAGTTGAGTTAAATAGCAGTTTTATACATACCTCTGAGACTTCTATACGTACCTCTGAGCAAGGCATGGCATTTAAACTGGACCACCTTGGGATTTGAGCAGAGAGCTGCTACAACTCAAACACACCTCTGAAGCATAAAGCCTTTCTTCTCATAGTACCAATTCATGATCAACCAGCCTCCACAGAATTTTACTGCTGTTCTCTTGCTAGGTTAGCTGGTAGTAGAGAAATGGAGCAAGAACTCTATTTCTCATCCATTTCCTTCCCCTATAGTGCTACTTTCTTTCACAGAGAGCACAGCTATATGCCTATGCAATACAAGTAAATTAATTTCTTATACTGTAAAAACAGTACACTCGTGTCAACTGCAACAGTGTAAGCCCTGGAAACTTGTATGTCAGCTGTTAAAGCTGCCTGCCTGCTCCAGATGGGAAGCAAACCAGTCTTGTTTCTGCATTTCTACAGTTGAGCTCCAGACAGTCTCACAGCTTGTTCCTAATCTGGCTGCACCTATACCAGCAGCTAAGGTAACTTTCCATACCCCTCATTCTGTCACCATCTCTGATCTAGTGATGGGACTACTCCACTGAGTGTTCCTTAATATGTTTTTTTGAAAATGAGCTGGATTGACTTTCCAATCTGTATAAGCAAGTGGAAAAGAGGAGTTGAAAAGGATGATGACTTTCTCTTGCCCCATTTGCAGATCTATAAACTAAGTCACAAACAGCCAATATCATGCTTATGATATTCTGCAGCAGAACCTTCTTGTGTAAAAAAGCACAAAGCTACTTGACCTGTTTTAAAAAATCCCATTTAGTAATTCTTGGATGAAAGTAATTTGACAACCCAGAGCAAAGTATATTGGATGAAAAGGTAAAAACAAGTCCTCAACAGCAAATCAGCCTTCATGAAACAGTGTTGTATTGAAAATATTTTTCAAGTTACATATTCTACTTTACTTTTAAAAGTAGCTGTTTACTATAGAGAAGACATGCAAGTTCAGAGACACTAATGATTCATGCAACATTCAGCCCATCAGTAGCTATCTTGGTCTCTAATAGGCCTTTAAAAGCCACTTCTTTCATTTTATTTCATATAGAAATGGTGCATATAAATACTCTCCCACAGAACACATACTGACAAAAAAAAGGAATACATTGTACCGGACTGGCAAAACCATTTGTGTCATCTCGACCTCTGACCTAGTATGTCCTACGGGATATCCTGCAGTGTGGTAGGAAAGAAATTAGTCATTCTGATAAATGTTAAATATTTCTGACAAAGTTGCGGTGAGCTCTTACACAGAGCTGTGTAATCCTTGCTTGTGTGGCTGAGCATTTAGTCATACAAATAGCATTACTGGAGCCAACAGATCTCCTCCCAGGGATCAGTGCTCACCATGGTTGAACGAAGAGTCTTTATCTGGCTCAGGAGTGTTTAACAGAATTGTTTCTCTTTGCTCTTTTGTTTGAGATTGCAAGAAGCTGTCTCTTGTTTATACTGGGACTGTTGCCTGTCTAGGGAGAAATGTCCTTCCAAGCAGATGACGACATAGCAGGATTTATTATTTGTATGTGCTTTATTTTATTTAAATCAGGTTACTGCATTATTATCTTGGGAACACTGCAGAATTTTCACACAGTTACATTTCAGTAGTGTATTGTATCAAGAATTAATTAGTTAAATGAGAACAAGATGTGTGTATTTTCCCTCAAAAATACATACTTTACTCCATCAGCTGCAAGGCCCCTCCCTTCCGAAAAAAGTGGAGAGAGTGGGAGGAAGACAGGAAAGCAGTGTATGCAGTGACTGATCCTAGAGCAGACTTGTAATCCTGCCGCCTTCCTGCCTCCTGCCTATTAGTCTGGAATCTGTTTGGAGCTAGTGCTTCTTTTTCTATAATATAATTAATTATTCCTGAAAAAGCAGAGCTGGGATCCGAGTTAGAGACTCTAGATGCCTTGTCCCCCCAAGTAAGAAAGGCTGCAGCAGGAGAGTGTGTGTTCTCTAAACTGAATCTGAAGTCAGACAGGTTCATCACTCACTCATGAAATTGCTTTTATGTTCAAGAGGAAATGTAAAAAGAATATATACAGTAATAGTTCTTAAATTAATGCATATTTTGAAAGCATACGACTGCTTCAGAAACAATAAGATAGCACTGTGGCTTCTGTGTAACATTAGCTGCTATTCTATTCCTCTTCAGATAAGGCTAAGGAAAAACAATGAAGTTAGATGAAGACTGCCCTTGTTTTATTGTCTATTGCCAGGGAAAAGCAAAACCCAAACAAAATTCAAATACCCTTTTCACCCCATGGAGTTCAAATGTATTCAAGTACTCAAGACAATTAATAACAATGCAAGCCAAAATTAAGGTAAATTAAACAATAAATCACTAAATTCTACATGATGTGATCAAATAACTTTCAACATCTCATCTAGGAACTAATGAAAAACAATAATTAAATAAAATCAAGCCTTCTGTATTTTCTGAAGTAATTGCTATCTGAAGTAAAAGCTTATCTGAGTGTGCTCTGCCAAATATTAATGAAATCAAATATCTTTGCTGTTCTCTACACTTGTCTTCCCTGTTTACAGTGTATCGAGCTATATGGTTAAAAAAAAAAGCCTTGAACTAATAATTTATTAGCCTTTAGTTAGTGCTGGAAATACAACGGGGGCGCTCTGAATGTTCAATTAGTGCCACAAGGGGGTTAAAAGGAATGAGAATTGATGGCTTTGATAATGCCATTGTAAGAACAGAAATGACTGCCAGCATTTCATAAACTGAACAGCCTCTGTGTACAACTACTAGACAAGCTTAATATGAGTGGTTTCTTGCATAGTAATTGATTTACTTTACATAAATAATGCATTAGAATTTTACAAGGTTCTCCATCATATCTTTGGACTTTAACTGAGCACTAGGTATGAACAGGGTGAATTTTTTTTCTAAGTTATGGTATTGCAAAAGGGTGAATTCCAGTTACTGAAATGTTTTTATTTCTAAGTGTCGCACATATCCCTAGGTTATATGATTATTCCTCTCTTTGGCAGAATTCCTGGTTCCATTCTGTTTTCAAGTGTCATTCCTGTTTTACTGAAATTAACTTACACTAAGGACCAAAATTAACTTGCACGTGAATCAATAACTTTAACAACATACAAGTGTAAAAATAACTTCAGCTCGTCATCCTCCTCCCAACTCCTCCCCACCCCCACCGTGAATACAGTATATCAATATAGCTTATACTATAAAACACTTTGCTTTGTATCAAAATTACATTAGGAAGTTTAAGTCTGTTCTGCCTTCCCCATTGTCTGGTCAGGGATTTTTAATGAAGATCCTCTATTATGAGTTTTCAGGTATATACTACCCTTAAATTACCAGACTCCTTGGAAGCTGCAACTTGATTCAATATTGTGCTAATTTGAAGTTTCTTGTAGTTTGCCCTAAGCAGAGTTGTCAAGTGGCATCTCAGAGTACCTGACCAAACTGTTCTCACCTAACATCATGTAGGTTTCTATACCCAAACATATAACAGTGTTATCTCACTATCGGCCAATAACAAATTAAGCTAAAAACCTGTCAGACATTGGGTATGGCTCTTTTCCTGTCCCCAGTTCTCCCCTGACTCCTTGGAGTCGTTTTTCTTTGTATAAATACTGGATAGCTCATAGAGACAAGCCTCCCAAGACTCACTTGACAATCAAGGAACGCCTGTGCAATATGGAATGAGAGGTTATAGGTACAGCTGTGAATTTATCCCACAAGGCCTTTCAGAGCCCCAGCATCCTATGCACAAACGTATCAATTACTCATTAGTCATTATCCCCCTCTTCCCGTTGCTGTCAGAAAGCGTTGTGGGGCTGTTTTGGTTTTGTTTTCTTTTTTTTTTTCTTCAAAGCTGGTACATTCCCAAAGAAAGTTTCTGTTCTGGATCATCTCCTCTCACAAACATCTTCCTAAACCCAATTCCTTTTGCAACAGTTCCAATTTTGTTATCTTCTTATACCTGCTCCATTCTGAAGCTGCCTATCTGTAAGTGGCTCCATACACCATAAGTGTCTCCTCTCAGACTGCTTTAACAGTGTTCCCATTCTCTCAAGCTGGCTCTGGGCCAGTCCAGCTTCTTAGTGCAATTGTTGTTCCAGTATGATAGGCAAGATAAGCCACTATCAGTCTCTCTTACAGCAAAGTCTTCACTAATTGCTTTACTTTGGAAGGAGTCCATCTCCTTGCTGTCCCTTATAAAATTCTGAAGACTAGTTTGGCTAAAAAAATATTCCCCAAGCACACATTGCATGGCACGTTATACAAAAACATTGCCTGTTTACAAACATTTTAATTAGATGTAATGACAAGAAGAAAACCCAAGTGTTCCAGAAATGTGCCTATGTAAATACACATTCATCCTATATGAATTAATTCTTTCTAAGTACAAGGGTTCTTATATTCTATTCACTTGCTATAGACACAAAAATATTGGAGCTCTTTCCTGTATAAAGGAGGTCGTTCAGATCTGCTGCTACTCTCATCACGCAGCAATAGTTCCTTCAGCCCCACATAAGTTGAGCAAAATATACGAAAACAAAGCAATGGGATGAATTCTTATGCAAATTCCAACTTGCATTCCTTTTTCCTCTAATGCCAAATGGTCCATTTACTGTATGTCAGGAAACAGAAAGCTATAGATGATGTTTTAATCATGATGTCTTAAGAACGTATGTTCAGGAAAACATATTAACTGTGTATCTGATAGATACAGCCGAATAAAAAGTAAGTTTTCTGGCATACAAGCTATTTTTATGGTCAAAACATAAGTAGCAAGCTCCACAGGGAGGAAAAAAGACCCTTGGTAGCTGTGAAGCAGAAGGGGATGTCTGCAAAACAAGAGATGAGAAGGTAGCTAGCCCTTGTGCTTAGAAGAAATAGAAAAAGATATTTATCACCTCTAGAGTGCTGAATGGCTGATTGTGGGGAAAATTATAGTAAGTGATAAAATCCACATCTTGACTGAGTCCATTGTTTAGTTTGTCCCAGACTTGTATTTTGAAGGTATTTGCATGCCTGAACTGCAACGAGACTTCCTTCACTTGAAACTGATTCATTAAGACGGCAATTGTTTGCTTCAGTGAGTCTATCAGGGTGCATAAGCGAATACGGTTTGCCTACACATGTTCCATGAAGGTATACAATGTACAGCGTAAGGTGTATATATATTCAGTGACATGGATTATGTGAGGAAAAAGCATGCAGAAGAGCCTGGGAACATTGTATTTCCCACAGCTGCCTTCTGACTAACTCTGCAGAAGGTGGTGCTAGCAGCAAATTGTGTTCTGCCTCTTTTTTATGTCTTTCTGTACTTAGCATTCTGTTGTTTCAGTTTAAGGCTGTTTAGAGCTACTCCTGTATTAAAAGCAGCTCTTGTTTTGTTAAATTAAAAAAAGAACTCTTATTTTGAATTAAAACTTTTTTCAAAATAGAAAAGTCTCATTAAATACAGTTGGGTGAAACCTATAGAGTGAATGCCTCAGGAACGAATTGTCTTGCAATCTGTAAACTCAACCGAAATCATTATCCCAAGGTCCTTGGGTTTATCATTCAACTTAAAATAAATCCTCCGAAGGAAAAGCAGCATGTATTTTAATTTGTTGTTTTCCAACTATGTGAGTGATAATTCTCCAGTCATTTGAAATAATTTTGCCTGAGAGGAACCTCATTTTTGTAATTCCAAGGTGAGTTTGGGACGAGCTCCCTAGGTTTTGTGCTTCCGTCAGCTGAACAGAGCAGGAGGACCGGTGCTACATGATTTCCTGCTTTCTGCAGGTCCACATTTATAATCCATCTTGTTACAGTCAAGGTCTTGAAGGGAAAAAACGATGACACTTGAAATGAGTAGAGTAGGACAAGAGAACAGTAGCTATACACGACTGTGTGGCATGATTTATGCTCTGTGGAGAGTGAAAAGATGGAAAGACAAGATATAACAATTGCGTGAGCCAGTGTCCAGAATGACATTGAGGCAACAGGAAAAAATGGACAGATGTGTAAGAGGGTAATCCTGGTGTTCCTCCATAAATCCTTATAATACTGGGTTGGATTTTGTTCCTTTTATCTTTTCTCACGTCTTTAACTCTTCCTTTGATTGGAAATTTTGTTATAAATGTTCTGTTGTAAAAGTCAGTTACGTTCTTTGCTTCACAGTTGAGCTTTACCTGGGAATGTACAAAATGCCTAGTTATCTTTGGAACAGACCTGGCAGCTACTTCAAGGGGGGAGAGATTAACTTCTGTGGTTTTATCCAGTTGAAATATTTTCACAAGCATGGCTCCACCTAAAGCACAGGAATATCACCAACTGACTGGAAGAAATTTTTCACACTGAGGGTGGTGAGGCACTGGAACAGCCTGCCCAGGGAAGCTGTGGATGCCCCATCCCTGGAGGTGTTCAAGGCCAGGCTGAATGGGGCTTTGAGCAACCTGGTCTAGTGGAAGGCAGGGGGGCTGGAACGAGATGATCTTTAAGGTCCCTTCCAACCTAAACCATTCTATGATTCTATGACTGTCCCAGTCCTAATCCAAAATTGAGGCTAGTTCTGATAGTGGTTCACTGATTTACATTATCAAAATCAAAGGAATTTAATGAAAAATGCTGCGGCTGCATCACACACAGTATCCATAACAGGTAAACATGGTTTGCCTTTCAAAGTATGCTCAAACCTTTTTGAACCAATACCATTTTACCAAGAAGCTCCATGGGGGATTAAGTAACACTACAGTGGATTAAGTAACACATGTTGTTCTACATGCAGCGTAAATCTGGCATAAAAGCCTCTATAAATCTCTTTTACAAGGGCTCACTGATGCACCCGGCTTTGATGGGTGATACAGCAGTGCAAAGTTCCAGAGTTAAGGCCTGTGAAACCATGGTCTCAATATCCAATGCTTTTCTGGTATTAATTATAACCATAAAGCCTTAGTAAAAGTTATGAGGGTGCTTAAAAACATTATTTAAGAGGAAAGTTTCCTAAGGCATAAAGATTAACACAAGTTATTCAGTTGGCTATCAGACAGTAGGATGCCTTACTTTCTTTGTACATTTGAAAATCTGTTTTTAGTCTGAACAAGGATGGACTTCAAATACAACATACAGGGAATAAACCAACAGCTACAAAAGTTCACAGTTAAATGTGCAGCAAAATCCCCACCAGGATCATGCTTATCAAATGCTCGTTTCCACAGTCTCGAATTGCATGTTTGCATTTCAAATTCAAATTTTAAAATACTGTGAATCTATGTGCTTATAGCTATATACATCATGGGGCAAATAAATGCTTTCCACAGATGTATGTTTGATGTTAATTTTGTTTAGTAGATCCTCAGGGAAGGCTATTTCAAAACAGTGCTGTTTTCAATGAAACATCAAAGCCTTTCAATTTCTTCAAAATAACTCTTTTATTGCAAAGCTGTAATAGCTCAGTTAAAGCGTATGTGAATGTGTGTATCTACCTCGTAGCACATGAATAACTGTCAAAAATCAGTTTGTAGTCCCAGATATTATATGCTACACCACAAAATCCCAGAATCACTTAATTTATTCTATTAACTTATGCTTCAGCTGTAAAGGTTGTAAACTATGCAAGTATTGCCATTTTTAGGAATCTAAGCAGGTTTTGAAATTGACTGATTTTTTCTTCAATTTTATGATCTAGTGTACAGCATTGTCTACTGTGACAAATTATTTTTGTATGTTAGAAATGAAACTGGAGTAACATCTTTCTTCTAAAAGGAAAAAAAAAAAACTTTGCCAAATAAATGTCAAGAATATACATCTAAACAGAAGATTTCTTGGGAGAATTCTTCCATAGGACATTTCTCTAGGTATCTAACCTACAAAACATACACACCAGAAAACTTCACTAATTCAGACACTTCTTTGCCAGGGTGTTAATACACTCTGAGTTGAAGTGAATATCTATACCTGATTTAAATATTCCATTTATAGATGTCTGGGGAATAAAACACAATGATCATATATTCCCATAGCCACATATGATCAGTAGATAAAGACTATACTCAGATATTTTTAATGTAAAAAGAATGGCTACAGATTTTATTAAATTTCTCAAATTTAAATATTCATCAGAAGATTTCTTTTGTCATTCATGAGAAAATTCATCCACAGTCCACAAGCAGGCTCCACAGCTGGGCCTCAACTCAGTGGGATAAACTAATGGCCCTTTTGTTTTGCTTAAAGGTGAACTAAAGCTTCTTTTTTTCTCATGTGGAGAGGGACGTGTTAGAATCTGACCAACATTGTGGTAATGACCATGTTGTTAAAAGGTCAGGTTTTAAGATTTCTTTTGAAAATGTTTTGGTGAGAAGATTTGGTGTAGTCTTATAAACCAGTCCTGAATTCAAGGGAAGATATAATCAAGATAGTAAATATTTCTATTTATATGGAAAATGCTCACACTTAGCACTTTTTAATTATAATAAACAGATGCTTACGCTAGAACTGACATCTGTGGCTTGCTTTCTTCCGCCCTGATATGACTGCAATGCTGATCTATATTTGACAGCTGACATGTGCAGTATCACCATTTATATCAAATATCTTTTGCTAGAGAAAGCTCCCTGGAACCTTTAACTGATCGCTGGTAAACCAGAACACTTTTATTCCTGAAGTCTCCATCCTGCAACTTGCAGTAGAAGTCAAGATAGCTGATCTGGGTACCAGCTGCCTCCTTTCAATGCGACAACTGTTTGGGATACAATTTTCTGCAGTTCTATACAGCTATTAATTATTCACTGCCGCAACGGGCCATTAAAGACCCATCAGTCAATGATTCATGTCTGTAGTCATTTTACGAAGTCTAAAAAGAAGTCTCCTACAGAAGAAAAAAAAAAAAAAAAAGTCTTCACAGTTCCTAAATTCAAGAAAAATTCTGCTTAGAAGAATAATAATCTTCAATGAAAGAATGAATTAAACTTTTTGGAAGATGCCCAAAGAGTATCAACAGCTCGAACTACAGGTTAGAGCCAGGCTGGAATGGGCAGGCAACAAGGTAGGGTGTCAGCTGAAATGAGATCTGAAGTCTGCTAGAGGAGCAGAGCATTGAGCCAAGCCGCTGAGTACAGCTCTGTGTGAAACACGGTCAGGAGAGAACCAAGGTTCAGGAAACCGGGAAAGCTGGGCTGCACCAAGCTGAAGAGCTAAACAACAGCACCACAAGAGACCGGGTGAAGGTCAGAAAGTTGAAGACTCTGAGTAAGACCGGGCCAGGGAGATGGGAGAGACAGGGCTGAATGATGTTGGACAACCTGGTCTCCACAGCAATCAGTGCTCTGCCAGGAGTAATCAGGCATCAGGAATCAGTTGTGAAGAGACAGACGGCAGGAGCCAAAAATTAAGACAGCAAATAGAGGGAGAAGAGGAACCTTAACCAATACCAGGAATGAAGACTGTGGAGGAAGAGATGCAAGCAAGGATGCAGATGAGAGATGCAGAAACAAGACGGACAAGCCTGATGATACACAGCAATAACCAAAAGGAACAGGAGCAATGGATAGGATTGTCTCACATCCCCAATAAATGGGGCAAACCACTAGCCAGCCTCAGGACCCATCCTTGGGATGCCTGGCCTCCCAGTCCTCCTGGCTACCCAAAGAACTGGTGGCAGTCACTGTCCCTGGAGCTACATAACATGGCTGAGGCTGAAACAACTGGAAGTAGCTAGGATTTGGGATTTTTCTGGGCAAATAAACACTGTTATGTGGCCATTCATCACAAACGATGGTTACAAAATAAGTAAAAACTTCCCTAATCTACTTCCAGTAAAAAAAAAGAAAGGCACTTTTGTAAATGTTGCACTGAAATTTCCTAGAATTCAAATAAAGATGGAGCAAAGGACCGTGATTTGACTAAAACCAATACTGCAATACAGCCAAAAGAAAATGTTTTCTACTTATGAGTGAGATGTTTTAGTAGGGTTTGGGGGTTTTTATAAAGAAGTTTACAAACTTGTAAAAGTTTTTGTAAATGGTCACTTAAGATTTCAGGTTTTAACGGGATAAAGTTGTGTCAGTCCCTGCGCCTGTGTTGGTGCGTGTGTATGTATGTATGTATGTTAGTATACAAACAGATTGTTTCCCCTGGCCCCACCAGGTCTAATCCAAACCATCATAGAATCATAGAATGGTTTAGGTTGGAAGGGACCTTGCAGATCATCGAGTTCCAACCCCCCTGCCATAGGCAGGGACACCTCCCACTAGACCAGGTTGCCCAAGGCCACATCCAGCCTGGCCTTAAACACATCATCGCATAATTGTGTCTGTTGTAGAACCATCAAAAGACATTAGGAACTTTGATATTTTACATAAGCATTTTCCAAGCTATTTTTATCTCATATACTGCCATCTCAGAGAAACTCAGCTGTTCACAGCTCCTGCTTATTAGCTTCAACACAGAGCTGTACTGACACAGATACATTGCCGGTGTTTCTAAAAAGTAGCTCAACGTATTACCCTTTGCAACTCTCATCTCTTTCATGCAGCTCAAGGGAAACACTTGGAAATACTGATATCCCAAGCTTTGAAAAGGTCACTTGAATAAAATTAGTACCATGCACCCCCTGACACTGGCTGAAAAGCAGATTACTTCTTGGAATAGCTGCCTGCTATTTCTTTTTAATCAGTAGCAAATAGCATCTCAAAGAAATTCCTCACTAGGTATGAACTAGTTGTGGTCATTTTTCATCTCGTTCTTAATACAGAGAATTACAGCAGTAGGTGATTATCATGTTGATTGCCTTAGAAAATAATAATAATTAAAATAAAGAAGTGGAAACCCAAATCCCAAAATTTGAATAAGTGTATTAAATCAACCCTTCTACTGGACCAGATCCAATTATTTATGGGTCTTTTTTGGGATCAGTAAATAGCTTTTAGTACTACTCCTCTGGAGTGAAAGCACGTCAATCTTTTAAGAACAAGTTTTTATTGCATTTAAATCAGATGAAGATAAAAACAGAGGTAAGAGTTATAATGAGAGCTGTAGTACTTTCTGAACTGACTAGTCTGAATGACTTTGCTAATAAAAGATGGTAAATATTGGTAGTGATGCCAGATCCCAGAGTGCTATGGATTCCATATTTAAAACTTTAAGTCTTACATAACATGCTCAAAATAAGGAGAAAAAAATCACATTAAAAAAAAAAAATCTTAAGACTATCTTATGTGGTATCTGTGTATGTGGGGGAACATTTCTCCTTCATCTCCTCGTAAGGCTATGCAAGCCTATCTACAAACTGATGTGCTGATCCACAGGGATCTAAAACAAGTTATCAGGTTTTTGCGGCTGAAATTCACATAGAATTTTCCAGAGTGCCTTAGCCATATAGGAAATCTTAAGTAGCTAAGATGTGTTTAAATATGTGTTTCATGAAATACCCCATATATATATGTCTATACAATATATGTAAGCTATATTTTTATCTTTTTAGATATAAAATACCAACTTCCATCATTCATTTCATGGATTCATTTAATATTGAGAGTAAAAGGCATCAACTAATATGCAGTTTCTTTGTTTTTTGAAACAGACTTGACTAAACATTCAATTAAATTTGTTTAGTAAAGTACATTTGGGAATATAAAGTCTTTGCGTAGGTCTGAAGGGATCTAGAAATCCTTATAAAATCATTTTTACAGGAGAAATTATTTAGAATGCTCAGCTCTGAGACTGGTTCAGTTATCTAACAAGTTCCTTTTCCTTCTGATAGTATGAATTGCTTGAGGGCTGTGATAGATAGGGAGAAGTCTGATTGTTAAAATTTAACGGCAAGAGAACAGCAGTATCACATCTGCCAAGGAGCTACTGAGTAGCTGAATGATCAGAAAAGGTAGCATTGACATTCGCTGCAATAAAACCAGAAGAGATGAAGTCAAATTATGAATCCTTCACAGTAAATATTGTATTTTCCCCAGTGTATTCAAGCTAGCAATGAAACAACTGGTATTTCCAATATTAGATTTTATCTTTGACCATATGGTACAGATTACAGAAGTAATTTTGGCAGAACCTGATGTATTTTTTTATGTGCTTGCTAAATTCTTTCTTGGTACAGGCAGATGCCAGCATTAAAAACTTATCACTGGGTACTATTAGAGTATGTACATTAGCTAGACGTTAAAAAAATGAGCCAGACTATATTGTCCTCAATGAATAAATATGCAATTCATACTGCTTTAAATTCATAGGTCTAAGCCACTGCCCTTTGTACACGATAGTGAAAAAGGACAACGTCTGAGCCTGTAGTTCTACCCGAAAGCTTCTCGTATGATCTAAACAGAGGATCCCTGCTTTTTATTGTTTTGGAAGAGAATGTGATTTGTGGGTGGACCAGCGACAGCTCAGGTGGAAAAGCAATAGGCTGCTTCCAAGTTCAGAGAGAGAAGGACATTTCAGCACTGCCTGAGCCACACTGCTGTGCAACTCTGGCAGAAATACAAATGAGGCGTTGCACAGGTTGGTGCTAAAACAGGGTTGATAGCTGGATCAGAGAAAACACTTCTGGAAGTTTGTTTCAAGATAAGTGACTTTCACTGCCTTATAACTAGCAACTACCAGTTTCTCAAAAAAACAAAGCATACGAGATCTTGCATTTTGGCTACTTTGGAAGTGTTAACAGCACTTTATTCGATACTGCTGTATGCAGTAGTTCTGGCTCCTTATTGCAGGTAGATTAACTTGGAATAGCTGATGCAGCTACTGCCCCCTCTGCCTCCCCCAGCCTTCTGCCATCCCTCTAACAGATGCTAAATACGGTGTCATGAACCAGAACCTGGATCCAGAGCCACGAAATTCAGCAGGAGTCATCCCTTTCCCTTTAGAGAAACTGAACCAATACTTTGGTTTTCTCTGCTACCTCCCTAGGATGGATACAAAAAGATGCCTCCCCGCTTCCCTGGATCCTGTTGCTTACTGAACGCAGTCCATCAAGCCTCAGCATAGGCAGCTACAGAAATAAGCAGTTTAGGCAATGATTGAGGGGAAGTGGATGGCTAGGGGCAACCTCGCTTACGAGCAGCCTTGCAAACCCTAGTGTCACTGGGCTTTCTTCTGTGCCTGGCTTCACGCTGGCTGCGCATCCGCCTTGCTCACTGCTGGGAAGCGGCATGGGGGAGCAGCCGGCAAGCGAGCAAGCTGAGCAGCAACCACCCGGCTCGCTCCCCGCAGGGCTGGAAAGCAGCGAGGAGGGGCTGGCTGTGAATTCCTTGGTCTTACCAGCTGCTGGACTACTGGTGAGCTCATCATCCAGAGAAAAGCAAATACTCCAAGACAGAAAAGAAAAAGTTTGCTCAGTCTTAATGGGGGCTCCTACTGATGAGGAGAAGATTCCAGATTGACATCCTACTTGCAAAGTTATTTTGTTCTCAGATTTTGTCTGGACTTCTCTAAATATATGAAATTATTCTAAATTGAAGACGTTTGTTAGCTTTTACTTTACTGAAAAAAAATAAAAAAACCACACTTTAGAGATTAAAGTTCTAAACCCCTCATTTTATTTAGTTGAGTTTTTAAGGGGCTTTTTGCATATTAAAAAACTAAAAACTAAAAACATTGAATGTAACTAGTTACTTTGCCCCAACTTTTAAGGTACTAGCTAAGCATAGGTAACTGCAGCAGTAATGATTTGTTTTGCAGTAGCATCCAGTGTTCAGTTAACATTGTCCTGATGTGATAGGAAATATATAAACACCTGGAAGGCAAAAATCTTCACTACGTTAACTGTCTGCCATTTTGCAATCCTCTGTTATGACACTTGGTAAAACAGCCTTTCCTTTGGTAGATGGTATTAAAGGATTATATACTAATTTCAGCACCACTTTGTTATGGTACTTCTAGTAGGTAGATTTAGGATATAAAGGGGTAATTGCCAGAGAGAGTTTTAACATACGCTGCTGATGTAAAATCTAAATGAAAGATGTAATTTTCCATCAAACAGAAAACATCAACTGTAATGTTGAAAATATTTCCCTTTTATTACAAGCTAAATGATCTCTGTGTAAGCCAAGGAATTTTATTTTATAGCTCTTTCTTTTCACGCAGTTCATAAATGCCCTGTTTATATAATCAGATTATGGAGGTATTTATGTAAAATAGCATCAAATGCATTAAAAGAGACACTGAAAATCTAAAATGTTATATTACAAATCTGTCTTGACTACCTTTAAAAATCAAAAAGTCATATTGCAAAAACCAGAGAAAAATCAGTAAACTCTGACACAAAAGGATTAGCCACACAAATTAACACAAAGTAGAGTTACCCTATGTTAGCCAATCTGTACTGCCTATCCATCTGCATGCCCTTAGCAAATGCAAAGTACCTTAAATTAGCTGGGTTCTTTCTAACTAAAACCCAAGCTAACTTAAATTACCTGACATTTTCTGTAGGCCAAATAAGGCACTCATGCTGTGTCTGAGCTAAAAGCAAAGGTTCCTTAGAAGAGTCAGGTAATTATTCAACCTAATTTCCATTTCTAAAATTAGATTCCCTGAATACTCCTTTTTGCGTTGCACAGATGACCACATGTATGTATTTGCAGGTGGCTTTTTTGTTACCCTGTCTTCTTCTGATCTTTAAGTCTGAATTCTTTACTCAGAATATTGAAGAAAACCAGGGGCTGAAAGAATTTTCTTTTTCTGGTTTGCTTTCTCTTCCCAGCTGCATTTCATTACCATCTTCTATGCCAACAATGTTTGTTGCTCCATTGAATCCTCAAAGGAAGACCTCAAAATCCTTGCAGCTTCTTGCACAGTTGGCTTGCTCCCCCTGACCAAACTACAGAAGTAGTTTTGGCCAAAAGGAAGAAAAAAATGACACCCTATATAGTATAGCCTATGGAAAAAAAAATACAAGATTTGGTATAGACACAGGACCAAATTTTATCCAAAAACAGCTAAGAACCCAAGGCCAGATTAAAACCAGATTTATATAATGCTATCTAAATAATGTTTCAGAAGTTTATGTCCAGAAGAGTGACCGTCAGAAATCTCACATTGCCAGCCAGAAGTCCTGCTATGTTTTCTGAACTAAAACACCTAGGTTGGGCACCTAAAGTTACTACATTCATAGAGGAACTGTGGCCTGCTGGGTTGCATGATGTTTAAGGCCAAGTGACATTGACATGTTAGGCAACCCACACCTCCATCTGGTGAAAGGCTGGATTCAGAAGGTGTGCTCAGAATTTACCAGCAACACTGTCAGTGTCAGAATTGCACTTACTATAAAGCAGCCCTCTTTGAAAAGAGAAAATAACCTGAGAGCCTATTTATTGTATAATACTTAAGTGATTACAGCACTTCACCAGCGCAGCTCAAGTCCTTCTTCAACTTGAGAAGATTCAAAAATACATCTTCAGCCTCCCAGGAGACTGCTCATCCTCTCTTCATAAAACAGGCTGAACTGAAGCACTCTCCATTCTGCCTGCTGAAGTGAGGCCACTAATAGGAAGTAACATAAGATCCCTAGCACTGAAGGAAAACGGGGAAGAGGAAACTTAAGTCTGAAGCCCCGTGACAACTGCATTCCTCTGGAAAGGAACTTCTCAGTTGTGGGGCCTACTCCCAATTCCGTATCACTTTATGCATTGCATTTAATGATGTTTTAATGCACAGGATATCTAGAAAAACAGAAGTGGTCTAAGCTGAACCTCTTATTTTGCAACTGGGATGTCCTGCAAACTGTAAAATGGTGGGTTAGTGTAAGCATTTTAACAGGCCGAGACTTCTTAAAGTTAGACAACTTGATCAGTTGCCATCATATGAATATGTTAAATATGTTATCAATTACCGTAACAAAATTAAAGCTAGGAGTTTAAATTTAATTCATTTGCATGTGTTACCACTTCTTGCAGTGGGAAACAAATGGTAAAACATAAAATCCCAGAAAGGTTTGGATTGGAAGGGATCTTTAAAGATCATCTAGTTCCAATCCCCCTGCCAGGGGCAGGGATATCTTTCACTAGACCAGGTTGCTCAAAGTCCCATCCAGCCTGGCCTTGAACACTTCCAGGGATGGGGCATCCACAACTTCTCTGGGCAACCTGTTCCAGTGACCCACCACCCTCATAGTAAATAATTTCTTCCTTATATCTAACCTAAATTTATTCTCTTTTAGTTTAAAAGTATTAGTCCTTGTTCTGTCACTACAGGCCCTGGCAAAAATCTCCACTTTATTTTTCTTTTAAGCCCCCTTTAAGTATTGAAAGTTATGTTACTCAATGTGATTAGTTATTGTAAACAAACATCTCGCAATTTATTATTCAGGTTCTAAATTGCTCATATAGAGCCACGCTTAGGCTGTTCAGAAACTGTTTACTCAGAAAGCTGTGCATTTTGAAGACTGCCTATTGTTTGTTCTATTCTCTGTTACCCATTTCTTTTTGTTTGTTTGTTTGTTTTAAATAGGTATTTGATAACAAAAGAGAAGAAAAGAGTGTGGGATTTGAGCAACTACCCATGTTCCATGGTCAGTTCACAAGTGAACCAAACAAGGTTTGAATGCGTAGAGGCTGAAAATTGCTCATCCAGTCTATTAGACAAAGACTGGTACCAAATATTTCAGTAAAAAATGGACCTGTTCACAAAATATTTGCAAATAAGAAAAACGGGGTTGCTTTCATCACATATGATTATTCATAATGAATAATTTAGTGTTATATTTAGTACTCCGAAAGCATCAGTTCCGTTTAAACACCGAAAGCCTACTACATATTTTGATTACTATTGACAAACAGTCATCTGTCTATAAAAGTGCATCTTTCCTGCAGGGGTTCTGTGTCTTGGACCACTACTACTTTTTTTTTTTTTCCCCCCACACACACTGAAGGAAGAGGAAAAAGAATAAAATATGCCCTCTTTGAAAGCAAAATAAATGTTAAAATGTAAGGACTGATATGAGATAAATTTGTCTCTAAGAAAGCAATATTCTCATATCCTGACATGGAGAGCTAGCTGGTTTTGAGACTATTTTTGTTACTGACAGAGCAAAAGAAGAGATATGACGGTCAAAACTAGAATATAATGCACAGCTCCCATATAAATAGAGGAAATATACATGAACTACATTTAGTGAGGTAAGAACCGCAACATACAAAGGGAACAAATGGCCTAACCTTTCTGTAAGGACAATGCAAACTTGCCAATTGTCCTTCTTTTCCCAGTGTAGAACAGTGTTTATTTTTACACACTGTACACAGCCTAATCATTTTTGGACCTTTGCCCATGCCTCTGGGACAAGGAAAGACACGTATGCAACAATTTTGTGTTATATGTACAGGAAGATAGGTTTGACCTATTAAATAAAGCCTGAAGTACTGGATCTGAGCATATACAGCAAACTAGTACAATTTACATGTAACAAATTTTTTGCACACAAACTGACCAATTGCACATCTCTTGCATGATAGTTCCAGCACATCTGAGATGAAAAACATGAAATGCTTGATATGTATATAGAAGTACAGAAGTTATTATTCTTTAATTTCAAAAGTACAGGTAGGATACTATATAGACAGGTCAATAAGGCTGAGTCAGTAGCATCTATAAAACAAATTGTCTTAAAAGAAAAAGAAAGGACAACAAGCAATCAAAACCCAGTCATATTGAAAATCAGATATTATGATAATACTAAATAAGTTTGATACATTCTAAAGCTATCTACCAAAGTGACCCACCCAACATGTGTTTTTCAATTATAGTTTTAAAAGTTCACTGATTTTTTGAAAGTTCATGGTAGAGATTATCATAGACACCATCTGGTTCCAACACCAAAATTAATTCATTTGATCATAACATCTCTTGATGCCTAGTTATGACTGAAAACTAGCCTTCCACCTTCTGATGCTGCACATAGCACAATGTATGGACAATATGTGGCATCATGTACTGAGTTTATTAAAACTGTCTGTAGTTTCAGACATTACTATTATAATCCTATTTTAATAGCACAGGATTTTTTACACTGGATTTCTGAGTTTCAGTGGCTTTCAAAGCAGGATTTTTTTCTTGAAGGGACCAAAAAACCCAATAGCACCACTGTTTAAAAGAAAAATAATAAAAATCTGTTTATGGTTTTTTATCTTATTTTAATAGCTTGCCTTTCAAGAAAAAAAGTTTCAGCAGAAAGTTGAAACAGCTAAGCAGGATGCACCATTGAAGACATTCCTTCATGGATTTACCAGTCTTTGATTATGTGAATTTATATGTTTTCCAATAAGACAACTTTTACCCATATGTCTATGTAAAAAATGTCTGCAGTGCTCTGAGAACGTTGATATACATGTAAGTTACCAATGTCAGGAGCTTGGTGCAAATGCACAGAATTTACTAGGATAATCTGTAGCTGTAGGCAATCCAGGAGACTCCTGGAATGCATTGAGGGTAATTTCTTAAACCAGGCAACAGACAACCCTACCAGTACTTTTAAGTACTGCCCCCTTTAGGGGGCTTCTAAGAAAGATGGGAACAGACTTTTTAGTAATGTCTGTTGCAATAGGACAAGGGGTAATGGTTTTAAACTAAAAGAGGGAAGATTTAGACTAGATGTAAGGAAGGAATTTTTTACAATGAGGGTGGTGAAACACTGGCACAGGTTGCCCAAAGAGGTGGTAGATGACTCATCCCTGGAAGCATTCAAGGTCAGGTTGGATGGGGTTCTGAGCAACCTGATTTAGTTGATGATGCCCCTACTCATCACAGGGGGGTTGGATTAGATGACCTTCAAAGGTCCCTTCTATCCCAAACTATTCTATGATTCTAAATCCCAGAAAATAATTGCATTGCAGGAAAGATGTTGCCATTGGGAACAAACTAGCAAGAAGAAGACCAATGGTGTGTAGTAGAAAGGGGAGTGGATCAATGTTTCAATCTGCAGCATGAGTTCCTCCGGCGTATGACAAATGTCACCTTTACTGCCCAGTTCCCGAATGATAGGAATGAAGTATAACGGGGAAAGAGGTGGAGAACTCTCCTTCTCCATGCTGAAGTTGAATTATTTCTTCAGAAATAAGAAGGGAAAATGCAATAAAGTTAAGCTGGTAGCAGCTAGAAACAACGGTGCAACAATATTAGCAAGCAGGAAAACAGTCTCAGGAGCACTTCAATTTAGACATTTTCAGAAAGCTAATTTCCAGAAATGTACTCTGGGAATTACTCATATAAAAAGACAATCTTAGGAAGATTTGGCAGGGGATGAGAACATTGTCAAGAAGTATCCATCCAATTACTTTGCAGTCTGCCATAGACACCCATTTCTAATGGTGCTGGATGAGGCATGCTGCAGGTTGGCTTTATTCCTGCTTGACAGCAAGTCAAGATTTTTGATACCAAGAACACCAAAACAGGGACTTAGTTTCCACAGAGTTTCATGAGGTTGGTTTTCAACTAGCCCAGAAAGCATATAAGAACTGCAAAAGTGCTGATGTTTTCACCTGTCCAAGTCACATTTTCAAGCTTCTTCTCTGAACTTATGCAGGTTAAAGGGGCTTTTAGAGAACAGAATTTGATCTTTACATGTAGGAACACCACTACAATGTAGCCTTTCCTTTCCCTTGCCCCCCAAATATTTATGAGAATCATGATATTAAAATGTTGACAATACAGGGAAAGTGTCGGGGGGGAAGCTACACTGGTTTTCGACACTGTCCTTATTGGTATTCTGCTTTTCTTCTAGAACTGAAGGTCTTGCAGAACTGAAGGCCTTGCAGAAAATGACCCTGGATGATAGCATGTGCTTACAAGTGCTCTTACAGTACAGTTAGTACAAGCAGTGCAGTCTTATAGAATGCATCTGCGTGTCATATCTTCAGTATCATGTCTTCAGTATCATTTCTTCCCCCTCTAGACATAGCTAGCACTTGACACGAAGGCCATCTGTGCTTTCTTCTCATCTAGAACCACTTGTTACAGTAGTTTAATGTTATAATTATTTTTGCTGTTCAAATTCAATAGTATTCACAGCCTAAAATAGGCTGATTGACAGCACCTGATCGTCCTCTGTTTATTTGCAGTACCACAAAGCTGCTGTGAGTACAAACACAGAACAAAAAGGTAGTCTCTGCCCCAAGAACTTTGCAGTCTGAAATGAAAGAAAGCAGTTATATAAATTCAAGTGGACCAGGGGGGCAAGAAAAGAATGAGACAACACTGGTGATAAAGATGTAGCACACAGACAGCTCACCAGTGTACACTGTTGCATGGAGACTGTGATAGTTTATGGATACCGTGCCTGCCTTACAAGGACCTCTACCAATCAAAAGAGCAGACTGGGAACCCATGGTATGAAAAGTTTAGAAACTACCACCAAAAAAAGAAATCTAAGGATGGATACAAATATTTATCCTGCTTGGCTACTCAGTACCTGTTTTTCTGACTTCAGCTTTCTCAGCATATCCAGGCAGGACTGAAAATAGTCCAAGGCTGGAACAGAAAAATAAGGTCATCATTTTCCTGATTCAATTCATACTCCAGGGGTTATGAATTCTCCTCCCTTTTTGTTTTCCTGAGCGCAAACTTTGCAAGTTTGGGCTGGAGGAAATAGGAGAAGAATGGTTTCTAGTGTTATTTCCTGGAGATAAAGCTTGTATCTAAAATGTGGGAGATGTGAAAATGGTGAACTTTAGAGGCTGATTGATGATCTTAGGCACAGAGAAGGTTAGGTGTTTTGGACTAGGCCACTGAGTTTCATATTAAATCACGTTCAAGGCGTATTATGTAGTGCTGTATCAAAGCACAAGAGCCTTCTCTTATCTTCCTGAGCATGCCATCACTATTGAAATAAGAGAAGACGGAGCTGAAAGTAAACCTTTTGAAATGGTACAGCTGAGGCTGGATTCCACAATACAACTCTGAGTAGTCTCCAAGGCCGGAAGTGCCCAGAAAGCCTTCCCCTGTCCTTGCTGAGACCAACAGGATCTATCCCGAGCAACACAGAGATGCTTCCCAGCCATTCTCACATCCCCTGTGCAAAACAGGTTGCCAAAAAGGCTTCATTGAATAGGTACCTCAATTTCCTAAACAGAAGTCAGCAGAAGCTTCACATGTGGATTTTTGATGATCAGCCCAAGGTACCCACAATATGAACCACAAACCATAAACTTGAAGTGCAACTCCTTTCAGACAGCAGAATGATACCCTAGCTGTTGTCATCTTTAACAACACATAAAAGGAAATATCTTTTCCACTGAAAATAAGTGAAAGAGTCAAAAATCCCTGCAATGTCTTTTCAAGCTTGATGAACATTCACTATGCGCTTCCCTTAAACATTTCTTTCCCTTCAAGAACAGACGAAGTTATAAGACAATGATTTAATGCGCTGTACATAATTACGTCCAATATCCCTCTAGGATTGTAGGCTATTTTCATCTTGCTCTGCTTCCTCTATATTTTTACCACAACACAACAGTATTCAGAACCCCTATCTACATATTTCCATCAGTTCTTTGTTCATTAAGTCACAAACATGTAGATCTTTGATCGGCTCTCAAAAAACAACAGGAACGTTTCTAGCTAAAGTTTTCCCACAAGATTAACATAACTGCATTGACAAACCAGTCAGCTGCACAAACAAACAAGCAAACTATCACTTTTGCTTTAACAGTCAACGGAATCTGGCCCTGCTTTCATTCTTTAATAACTCCAAAGTTGGCAAGGATGTGCCATTACTGAAATAAAACACAGGTGGACGATTTAAACATAATTTTAAGTATGTCTATACTGTGGTAGAACCTATTATGTGCACCCTAGGAAAAGAATCAAATTCCTAATATTTATTCCCTGTGTTTACTACTTAAGGTTTAGGACAATGTGATCACTGCAGCATAGAGTAGACGCACACCAGCCACCTTTAAGCTAGTTTGTTCAGAGAATAGTAGTGGCTCAATGAAAACTAATCTATCCTGTTTCTCAGACAGATTTTTCAGTTTATGCTTAGCTATATTGTATCATGTCTGTGTTAATACAAACAGTGGAGTTAAACAGCTCAAGGTTTGTGATAGGTATATGTCATAGAATAAATAAACTGGAAAAGCCTTATCCCTGCTAAGTAAAATAGGACTGACCGGAGTGTACATGTAGAAACAGTGCAGCTGGATCCTTCATCCAGATCCCCTCAGGTTTGCTGACCTAAGAGGTTTCAGACTTAGAGAGAGAATGAAAGATTAATTGATGTGTTTTGCATTCATGATAAATGAGTATTTAAGCCCATGTGGTGAAATAATTTTCTACTTTGTATTTCCAGGATGGAACAAAGACCATCCTAATAAAATATATGCTAACACATAGCCACGACCAAACGAGTGGCAAAACGTGGAGAAAGGAAAAGTAAATAAGACTGTTAGTATTACACCACAGGGAATAAACATTGACATAAGATTGCAGAAAAAGAAATAGGTGATTGTAATAGTGAAATATAATCACTTCCCTAAGATGACGTTCTTCTTTTGTTTACAGAAGTCAGGTGGGATTCTCTCTCACATAAATGAGAACAAATGATTTAATAATGAGTATTTTGTCTCAGTTCCTAATGCATCTGAGGTGAGCCATGGTCTTGCCAAATACATAATTTCTCCCAAAAAAGTTTTAAATATTCTGATTTGCTTGGGTGATGAGCAGTATTCCAGATGAATATATTCTTATGAAGATATTAGTGTAATACACCATAAGATTACAATTGGCATTAGTAGGATTTATTATTCAGAGAGCAACACTGACCAGCAGATAATGGGGAACACTGCATATTTTGTGTTAACTTTAAAACTTGGCAAGGAAATATTTTTCAGTAGGCAGGAAAATTAAAGACTTGTGTAAAATGATCTGTGAATCTGCTGAGTTTTGTCAATATTTGGGAAAAGTTTCTGGTTATTCCTGACTTATGAAACTATACAAGAAAAGGCAAACTCTAAAGTGGTGTTACAGGAACCCAAATCTAAGCATGTGGAAATAAAGTCATAAAGGATGATGAACATAAGAATCCAGTTTACTGGCAGTAATAATAGAGTGAGATAAATGTGAAAAAGAAAGGACATTGCGATTTAAAACTACCAGAACCCTTTTGTGTTTTGGCAGATTAATTTATCTTAAATATCCTATGCTGGCCTGCAGGGACTATTTGTCAAATTTGATAAAGTGGACATATTGCTTAATTTTGAGCAAAGAGAATGCACGTTCATGAGGTACATTACTTTCAATAAATATTGAACAAGTGCCTTATTATTGGGAGAATATTGGGAGAAATTACTGACTGCTCTTTGCACTTGATGTGAGATTCAAGGTAAGTTTGGTTAGGTGAAGCCAACCTAGTTACAAAATTTTAGATTGACGATATTTTTAATAAGTGAAATAGTAATTAAAATAAAGCAAAAGCAAAACTAAGGCAAAGAATGTAAAAGGGAAGTGAAAACCTGACCCAGGTGCCTGAGTACAGACACATTCATCACACAGTGCTGTTCAGAAGACAGGCACCACATAAAACTGCCCTCTATCTCCCTGCTCTGCCAGTCCCTACTACTTTTTCGAACTAAAGGTTGTTCTCTGTACCCAAAGGAATCGCAATAAAAAAGTGACTAGAAACACTGCTGGTTAACGTGTCATGAAATAAGGAATGTAGAACAAAAGCAACTAAAGGAACTGAAATGTTGCTACAATCTGAGCTGTAAGAAGCTGGATGTTTCAACAGAGCCATCATTTAATAAAGTACAATTGGAATATAAAAACTGATTTCCCCTAAATACTATATTGCAGTCACTGGTAGCTTTCACTTCTTAATTAGAGTTAAGGAGTATATCACTGATGAGGAAATTAGCCCCCAGAAAACCCCAAAACAAAACCTACCATCAACTTTCACAGGTCTCTACTGCTATATCTGTCTGTGCACCCTTTTGAAGACCTTTCCAGATTTCTACGTGCTGCCTTTCAAGTGACAGGCTTGTAAGTCCCACATCTCTCGGTAATGCAATGCCATAATTCAGTCACTCTCTGTGCTGCACTGTGGTAGCAAAGAGCATTCATCAAGAAACACAATATCTTGGGCCCTTGCAGGCAATTCCCTTTGGGAGCCTCAGCACACAGTAGCGCAGAAATCAACTTCAAAACAGAGCCGAGCTTTTGTGTCAAAGGCTATGCAGTACTTACAGAAATGGATTCAATCAATAGAAAGACACATTCTGCACGTTCTCTGAGAACTATATTTGGCATCCACCTCACACCACTTTACCTCAGTGGTGTGTGTTTAAAAATCATCCTACAGGCATGGACAAAGATGAAACAAACACACTTAAGGGCAAAATTTAACACCTCTAATTTTCATCCAAATAAGTTCATCCAAGATTCGTTCATTTTAAAAGCAAACCCAGAGTTTCAAGAATGGGAAATGTGGATCAAAACCTCCAGTTTTGTACATCTTATGCCGCTGCACAGAGCTTTTCTTTAGATTGTGTCAGACATTTCACAGCTCTGCGCTTTCCTCAATGCTACTACAGGGAGCACTTACATTTTATGATTTCCTGGCTGACAGATATGTTAACTTCTATTTATTTTAGCAAATTTGTGCTATGCATAGCATGTTGAAAGAACTGAGCAATACATTGAAGGCCATGAAAAAATTTCTTTAATGTGATTATTTCTTTTGAGCTATGAAAAGAATATAGAGAATTGAAATGTGTTTCTTTTGAAACTTGGAGAATTTACTGCGTTAATAGTCTGCTCTTAGTTCATTATAACTTATAAAAATGAACGAAAAATCTTATAAACTTATTGCACAAAATTAAAAGATAGAAGGATGAAGGAGAAAATAAAGATCTGTCATTATTAGTATATCTTGTTTTATACATGTCCCTTTACCTTAGCATAGGACAGTCTTTGCAAATATCCTCTCACAAAAGAAAAAACCAGTTAAATTTAGGGACGGAAGCCAATCCAATGACACACACATAAAAAATTCGTAACACTTTCCTTCCACTACAGGCGGAGAATAGAATAGGAATGTTTCATTGGACAAAAACCCATCTCTCATTGATTTGTTGTTACAGTCACAGCTTGTTACCTAAACAAATAAGTCTAAGAGTAGAAATTATTATGTCCGGTTTTATGTGAGATTTCCTTGGATTACTTAATGTCTGATAAAGTGCGAGTTCTGCTCTAGGCTTTGCTGTGACTGTAGTGTTCATAGTGTGTCTCTCCTGGGGAATCTTTTCTTTCTAATAACATAATTGATCTCACTCTGTGGGGTCCCCAACAGTGGGATGCCAATTTGACTCTTCCTCCTGTTCTCAGCAGCTTATTTTCCTGCAGCTTGGAGGAATTTTATATTGCTGAGACCTCTATGCTTCTGTCCAGAAGTTTGGTTGGAAGTGGCTGGCAGCTTCAAGCATTATTGAAGGAGATTGAGAATGACAGATTGGCAGATACCAAGACAGATACAATGCCATCCCATAAACCTAATTTCCCTTGGAAGTCAAGCTAATATGGAAGAAAATTTAGATCCACATTCACAGCAACATTTAATACCCAGCTATTCTAGCCCCTGCTATTGTGACTTTGTTTCTCAGGCCTATTAAATAGGACCCATATCTCAAAGGAGTGTTTTATATCTTAATTGCTGTGGTGACAGCAACAATAGGCTTTTATCCAAGAATGGAAGTTCTCTCACCTGTAAAATACTTTTTTTTTTTTTTTTAAATAATGCTTGATTAACAATTAAATAGAAGCTTATCTTTTAGGTTCTCTTTTTTAGGTTATTAATCTTTCCCTACTGTGTATTACACATAAATTGTATGAAGGCAGTCAGTTCCTTTTAACTGTCTCCCCACACAATAGATTTATATTACAGTTATGGATCTGAGGACTTTGCAGTACAGAAATCATACGTAATAGGCAAAGATATTACAGACCCATTCAGATCGTTAGTTGTGCACTTCGCAAATGACCATTTTCTCGTGACAAGTTGCAGTCATTATTGCATCATATAGAAAATCAGGTTTAATGTATACCTTGAGTATTATTGATTCAATTCCATCTTGGTGATAACAGTAGAAAAATATTTTAACAGTGTGTTACTTCGATTAAGAGTTGACAGGATTCACATCTGCTAGAGAAACTTTGTACATAACACTGTTGAAGCCAAACCTCATAAAAGACTCGGGCACCTTGCTGTTAGGGCATATGTTCATACTTCCCCATGTGGCTCCTCCTCTGGGCAGGAGGGATGTGTTAGGGAAGGATCATTTCATGCTAACCTTTAAGGTCATTTCTGCTGGGGTTGCAGCACTCAGGCTTTCAGTGCTCGGTCCTTCACTGAGAAGCAGAATCCCAGTGTCCAAGCACCCTAGCCAATGCCTCAGAAGAACAAGCCAAATAAGCAGCATGCTGAGAATGCAGAAGAGACACTGCTGGCAAACAGAGAAAGCAAAGAGCAAGGGAAAAAATACCAGCAACTCAGTCCTTTCCAGAGATTACACTTCTAAATCAGGGCTGTGGGTAAACACCTCCATCTGTTTAGCATCCCAATCCCCACCAGAGACTAGGCACCTAAAAAAGTCTTTGAAAGAATTCAGCAGTTTGATCTCTCTCATGCTTTTCCGTATAAAGTGCTGACTGAATAGAAGGGGATAGAGAAGGGTAGCTGGAGAGTCAGTACTCCTGCTGAAAATAAGTAATCTGAATTGTAGGTTTTCCTCTGCCTGGGGATATTTTACATATCCTGGCAACACATCCAGTCAAGACTCAAGATGGAGGAAAAGGCACATACTTTATTGGCAACCTGCATACTTGATTACGTTGATTTACTGTTACATTATTTTGTTCCAAAATATAATATATTGCAAGGCAATGCATCCTTGCAAGGCTGGAAGGTTTTTAATGGTTAATTTCTTTTCATTGAACATTTATTAGTCTGTATTTAATAGTATATTAACTTCATGGGAAGGAAATCCTGTGAACCCTAATAATCAAGAGTATCACATCTAAAATCAGAAAACATTAGTATATGATCTGGAGATAAAAATTAATTTTGGAAGCTAAATCATTAAAAGTACATTCCATTTCTTTTAAGAACTGTTGATTGCTCTTTGGCATACATAAATTCTTTCCTTCTTCCTCCTACATACATACAAATTTTTTTTTTCCCCCTGAGGATTCATTCCTAATATGGAGAAGTAAAGACTAATGCAACTTTTCACATTCATCATTTGGTTTGGCAGAATTCCAAATAGTGGATTTTGATTTCTAGAACCAGAAAAATTCAAGATTGCTTAGAAGGTTTTGAATCCATCTTTAGTTAGAAATGAGATCTAATAACAAGATCATTTTCTCCTTTGCACAAGCTCTCCTCAGAGTAGCTTTTTCCTGTTGAAATTCAGCATTGATTGGCTTTGGGTGTGCTTCTGAAACATTCTTTCTCCACAGCTGCATTGTTAGGGCACTTTTATTATTTGCCAATAAGAGTGTTTCCTGCCTTTCCTTTGCCTGATTGTGTGCTGTTGGTCTGATGCTCACAAAGTTCAATTTGACAATACTGAATGTCCCGGAGTATACACTGCATGAGGATCTGAGGATCACTTTTCTCTCCTGCATTTCATGAAAAGAGGAAAGCCTTTTTGATTCAAATTATTACCTGGCCACTACCGTCTTTGTTGGTACTATTATTGAATAAACCAGCACTATAATAAAAAAAAAAGTATGAATGCTGTAAAAACATGAATTAAAATAAAGAGCATGATGCCTGATGTCTAAGACTCAGTATATAAATACATTTGTGGTTCTGTCCTCTTAGAGCTATTGTTTCTAGTTTCTGCCTGTCAGCAATGCCCTTTCCATGGGCTTTTTACAGCTAAGATATAAGCTATCATGGGTGCACTGTATTTGGGTAAAATATAGCAAATGATATTGCATGACTTTCTCTATTCACTTTGCAAGTATAATAATATGCAAAATATGTTTCAGCTTTGTTTGCTTAATTTTTTTCCAGTTGTAGGGCTTCTATTGCTGAGGAACATATTTATTGCACAGATTGCAAATTGTGTGATTGCTGGACATGTGACAAGCAGTGAGCTTTAGAATAATCAAACAACTTCTTCAAATAAAAGCAGTTTTATTGTACTAAGAGAAAATTAGATGGAAAGGAACAAGATGAATATATAACTGCCATGAAAATCTATAAAAGAGATGTAATTAAAAATGAGGAGAAGCAATTAAAACAGGCACAAGAGTTCCTCAGGAAGCACAGCCATGTGTTTTGCTACTTATCTACCCTACATAAATAATTTAGATCACAAACTAAATAATTATCCTATAATATGTTGTTCAAATGCCATCATTAACTAGAAAGCAGAAATATGCTGTGTTCTTCTAAAGCTAATGGGTAGATGACATTTGAAGATAAGCAAAATATATGGTCATCAGGTGAAAATACCAAACTGAATTATGAAATTATTTCAGTCTAGTCTAACTTCAGAGGCACAAATTTATTGGGACATCAGAACCTTTTGAATACAATGACTCTTCTGACCAACACCACTAATGTTTACTTCCTTCTCCTCATCACAACTTCCAGTTCAGACAGCAGAAATCAGCAGACTGATTTTATTAAATGATACAGTACTTTTGGAGCAGTAGCTAGAACAAAGCTCCCTCTACCCTTCTCCCACGTGCATATTGTAATTGGTTACTGTGGACTTTGGAGACCTTATCGATCTCTACAACTACCTGAAATGAGGCAGTAGCAAGGTGAGGGTCAGTCTCTTCTCCCAAGTAACAAGTGATAGGACAAGAGGAAATGACCTCAAGTTGCACCATGGGAGGTTTAGACTAAATATTAGTAAAAATTTCTTCACCAAAAGCGTTGTCAAACATTGGAACAGGCTGCCCAGGGAAGTGGTTCAGTCCCCATCCCTAGAGGTATTTAAAAGATGTGTNTACTGTGGACTTTGGAGACCTTATCGATCTCTACAACTACCTGAAATGAGGCAGTAGCAAGGTGAGGGTCAGTCTCTTCTCCCAAGTAACAAGTGATAGGACAAGAGGAAATGACCTCAAGTTGCACCATGGGAGGTTTAGACTAAATATTAGTAAAAATTTCTTCACCAAAAGCGTTGTCAAACATTGGAACAGGCTGCCCAGGGAAGTGGTTCAGTCCCCATCCCTAGAGGTATTTAAAAGATGTGTAGATGTAGTGCTGAGAGACATGGGGGCCGTGCTAGTGGTAACTTAGCAGTACTAGGTTAACAGTTGGACTCAATGGTCTTAAAGGTCTTTTCCAACCAAAGTGATTTTATGATTCTAAACGTAGAGGAAAAATATTTTGGAGAGGAAAACAGTTGTCTTATGAGGCAGAATTTAACATAGCATAAGACTTGCTTACAGGCATTTAGCGTTTGTTATTGTGTCTCTGAGCCATTTGACTTTCTCCCAGCACTTCAAATCTGTTCCAGTCCTCTTCTCAGCCTTCTTTCCTCAGCCTCCGTCAGCTCTTATCCAGCTCATCCCTGTCTCTGCTTTGGTGTCCCCCCGCCTCCTCATATCACTCTTAGTGTGCTTACCTCCATTATCCAGGCACCATTCTCCACCAGACTCTTTGATCTAAGTCTTGTCCTCAGCAGCAGTGCCATTGTTACTGGTCCCTTGTGAGACACAGTCTCCCCTGCCTCATCTGATTAATTATTCCTGTAGCTACCTGGCTCTAAGCACCCCCTACTACCTTCTCTCACTCATAATCCTCCTTACTCCCCCATTCCTTGCTTGACTCTTCTTTGTCATGTCTCAACTCCCTTTCCCCATGCCTGAAGAATCCCACTTTTTCACATTCCCTTTCCTTCTTTTGTCAATTTGGAATGTACTGAAAAGGCAGGAGGGCCAACCCCACTGCCCATCTCCATCCCACCTGCAAAAAGGTCTTTCAGGGTCAACTGGTTCCAGCAGTCCCTGGGAGCATCATTCTCCCTCTCACGTCAGCACGTCTGGGCTGAATCACTCAGAGCTGGCAAAAGTTTGAGAGCTTCCAGTGAGTGTGCTGTCTTTAGAAACTACAGATATTAAAATCAATGAATATTGGACATACTGAAATAGTAATTTTTTTTAAATGTATATAATGGAGCTGAGATGGTTTCTCCCCAAATCTGCAAGACAACCTTTCAGAATATCTCATGTTCTAGGGACACTAACAGAGCAGGAAGGTGGTCTGAAAACCTAAGGGAACTGATGCAACTCTGAGAGTTGCTTGTATTTCCTGCTCTTGCTGAAAGCGGTGTTCAGCTTAAAATAGGAGGGGGGGGAAAAGCAATCATTTTTATATTCCCAGTGGGAACAAAAATGTGGTTTTGTTATATTTTAGAAATATTCACTGCAATTATTAAAATTCAACAGTGGTTTGGAGCTTCCCCCTCCCCCCCACCCACTTTGTAGGGGTTTTTTTACAACATTTGTATTTCTCCTGGAGACAATGCCTAGATAATATAAGAAAGATGTCTGGTTCTAACATCTCTTTTATCTGGCATGTCTCAGATTTAGCATTAACAGACCAGGAGTACTGTTTCTGTCTGTCAGTACCAACACAGGAATTTCTGTAAGCATTCCGATTTGCTGTTCTCAGAGAAAAGGGTAGCAAAAACTTCCAGCAGGTGGAATTGAGACAGAGAGGTGATTTTTGCAAGGCTACACCATTCTGCTGTGGTAAAATCAGTGAAGGAATCCATGTTCCCTCTGTTTAGGATGAAAACTATAGCCATTAGTCTACATTATTTCTGGATGAGTTCATTGGGAAAAATTATCTAAATAGTTCAGTTTCACTTCCTGCACAATTTTCAAACCTTAAATGAAGCCTAAAGGTTACTACAACAGCTTCTTCCCACCATCTTTTACAAAAACTAGAAATCCAGAATTTGAATTTTAATTACAACATTCATAGAAATCAAGAAAAGTGAAATACAGCCTTAGTAGCTGACTTTTGTCTCAAATTGTGCATATCCCTTCTTTCTCTGTCATTCCAACTTAGCAAACTACAACACAGATAGCTCAATTTAGTTAAGAAGCCAACAGTTATAAAGAAAAATCAAATGAACACACTAACAAGAAAGAAAAAGGTTTAAATCCAAGAAATTAAACCTCTTCCTAATTAGCTAGTGGTTTTCTTTCATGGAGCTGTTCATTAACCAAAAGGAGACAAAACCTAAAAACCAATGGGAAACACTATTAGCAAATTCTTCATTCAGATTACACAAAGGAAATGAGCACATTCTGAAAAGACAATGTGTTGAATGTAAAGGCCAACAACACAGGAGACAATCACGACTGGCTTCTCATGGGAGAGGAAGCCAGGGCAAGTGTTTTCCAGAGATCATGACATTGTGGAAGAAATTACTCTGCTCTTTTCTGGTATTGGAGAATGGAATTCTGTTAGGATACGAAACTGCTGCGGCTTGGGCGGATCCTCGTCACCAGTCATGCACCCTTGAGCAGGTGGTGGTGTTTCGTGGTACTGGCCATGTTATAGCTCAGGATGGGCTATATACCTGCTCTGTATTTGCTTCTCAACTTTTGACATTTAGGAAGGATGAGATGAGATTAGGTTTTTAAAAAAAGCTAAGTGGCTAAGACTGTTGAGGGAGAAAACATCTACTCTTCTGTAAGACCATGGGACTCTAACATAGTAACAGTAAATTCTCTTCGAGATTGCTCTGAAAACTTGCTTTGGATTTTGCACTTTCAGACACTGCCTCAGCACTGTTATCTTTCAAAGTGGAGACTCTTTTGAAATACAAGATTTTGTATCCCCTGAATGATCCTCAGATCTTTGTGGTCTTTTACGCACTCCTCTGAGATACAGCATAATGCTACCAGCATAATAAAGTCAGACAAAACCCTTGTTATACATAGATATGACATGAGAGTTAAGTACAACAAACATCCCTCTCAATCAAAATTCATGTTAAAATGAAGCTTATGTCAATGCTGTTACATCTTCCTGACAGTTAAAGCAAAGAGAAAATTTTACAAGGCTTTGCACATCTATGAAATGGACTGCTCTGCTACTGCTTTCAGTTGTCTACATCTGCTAAAACTATCCTAATATTTCCTGTTCCCCTTAGAAGCCTTCAGCCTAAAATCCTCACTGGCTTCCTTCTCCTGTGAAATGAAATTTTACGTGAAGATCAGCTGTCTGAACTACATCTATGCTCTAGTTCTTTCAGAGGATGTGGGGTTTGATTTAAGAAGTAGTGCATGGAACTCAGACAAAAATGATGATAATGTCTCTTTTTGCCTTAAGCTCTGCAAAACCCTGCCTTCACTTATTCATATAAAGAAATTTTACATTGCATGGGAGGTCTTCTACCACTATCTAATAATAAATCATCACTGCAGAATCACTGCGACTTATGTAAGTCCACATTAACTCCACACAAGTTAGTTTAAAATGCATGAGAACACAAAATGGTACTAAGCTACAGGTGCTAATGGTAGTGGCTGGGGAATTACATATAGGCTATTTCCCACCGATAGGCCAACAACTGTAAAGGCATTTGTACACTTTAATTAGGCATTTTGGCTTGAGGAGAGGACAGAAGTTAGGCGTAACACATACATAACCACTAGAGAATAAACCAGTTTTATTCATTTTACCTCTGCAGTGCGGACAAACCCTAAGGGTACCGTACCACCCACAGAGCTGCACCATGAAGGAATCTTTTCTGGTAACGCAGAGGTATTCTCTTCGGGAGCAGTGGGAAACACTGGGATGAGTTACCCCTGCATTTTCCCTTGTTCCCACTAGAAAACACTCTGACAAGTGAAGTTAGCAAGCAGTCCTCTTCTCACCACTAGAGTTGTATGGTTCTCTTGCTGCTGCTTTCTTTGTCCTCACCCAGACATGCACGTTGTCATACAGCTGGCCCTGCCAAGATGTTTATTGGATGGAAGACCCCCATGCCTACTTGCTGAAAGCCTTTAAGTAAAGCTGCATCAAAGTCAGCACATCCTTTGAAGGGATGCCACATGTGAGCATCCATTACTGAGGTTCACGGCTCACCTCCCCCACTGTCCAGAAAGCAGAGGAGCAGGAAGGCAGCTGAGAAGCGGGCACAAACCTGGAGGAGGCTCCACAGAGAGCTTAGGCCTGGGTGCCATCAGTGTCTCACTATGGCTTTGTCAGTGGATGGCACTTCGGGGCAGCTGCTAGCAAAGGATGAGTTTCACTAGGCGGAAACTCATGTCCAGGTAAGTGTATTCTTTTTACCAAAAGCCAAAATGAAACTTTATATGCTCTCATACAGTAGGAGATCAAAATTGGGGGAGTCATTTTGCTGCTCTTACGCCTTTTCTTGGTCTGCTGCAAAGCGTGTGCACCTGGCTGCAGAGCCGATTCTGAATGTACATCTGATTTGCTCTAGAACCTCTTCCTCCTCATTTCTGATCCTGTCCCTAAGGGTTGTTTCTGAAACTAGAATGTATGTCCTGCAGCTCAGCATATCACATCCATAATTGCAAGCAACAGAACTGAACATTACACTAACTCTGCATTTACATCCAACACGTCTGGATCATTTTCTACACAAGAAATAATTAATCTTCCAGGGAGCTTTTCCATCAACCTAATGGTTGCTTTGAGAATTAAATTCCCCTTACCTCCTTCTAGCAAGTCATTGGAGATTAGAGAGATGAGAGAATAAAGTTGACGCGAATCTTAACTTTCGCTTCAGCTACAGTAGGTTAGGGCCGTACTTGATCAGCAAATTCCCTTGAAAGAATTTAGGTGCAAAAAGCTGAATTTCACATGAAATCAGAAGCTTTTTTGAGTTGAAGAACTTCAGTGCTTTTTGCCTGTTTTTTGAACCAACTTTTCTCATAATGAGTTCAAAAAGTTATTTTCATGATCATCCGCAGAAAATAATGCTAAATTAATTCCATAAAATTTTATGAGTGAAATTATACAACATAGTAATGAAATGCAAATATCCTCGTTCATTAGGCTCATCTGTTTCAATTGTACCTACAGTATGAGTCTCAGCGGGGACTGTTAATCATACAGCAGCATGCAGAAAAGAATATATTATATTAATTAAATAGCCACATTATGCAGCTGGGTGCTGAATTATGCCCATGAAATTCAACATAGCATACATTATTATTTTTATTAGAGCAACAGAATCTTCTGTTTACTGAATTTGGGGCAACACAATATCATTTTGGTGTGTATTACAAGTAACAAATGAAGAACCATCCAATATTTCAAATAGTAACAGTATTCTCCAAAAGAAACCTCTGCATGAAATTCACTAAACTGATCCTTCAAAGAGCTATTCACAGGAACATGGATCAGTCCATGCAGACCTCATTGAAGTACACAGGAAGAATAGAGGTCTGGATAGAGTAGAAAGGATTGGAAGAATTGAGCCTTCAAATTCAAATGTTCAGCCAACAGCTACTCAAGTTTATCCAAGACTGAATATGGTTTATTTGCAAAGGTCATTTGGCTAACTCATCCACTACACAGTGCCTTCAAGGACCTTGAGCACTTAAGACTAAGCTGCTAGCATGCACGTTGAAAAGATCTTGGCATAAAAGCAGTGTGAGGTATGTTCACATTCACAGAAAAAGACACTGCTTGCTGTTATGTAAGGAAAACCAAAGGGAGTTTGTGTAACTTTCTTCTTCTGCCACTACACTACGCATATCCTTGATGATGCCTCAAAGCCAGTTTCTCACTAGGATTTTGAACATTTAAAGTTAACGCAGGTTTAGGTCCGGAATCAGAGGTTAAGCTCCCTGACTCCCTCTTAAAAATACTGGAAGCAATGGCACAACTGAAGCAGAGAAAAGTCGACTTCAACAAACCTAACCAAAGTAAAATCTCATTTTTCCTTTACATATAAAATCTAGCCGTTCACACTCTAGATTATGCTAAATAGAGGAAGAATGAAACATATGCAGGACAGTGTCAAATTCATATCTTAAACATTCTCAAGTTACTGAAATCTTAGGTTTCCCTCTGAAACATCATGCTTTAAGAACTGTTAACCACTAATATTTGAAGAAAAAGCGACATTTTCATTTATATACTACGAAGAATTTCAGGCTTCTTCTCAATTTGTGGTGGTGGCATCAGAACACATAGATGTAGGTATATAATCCTCACAGGACACTAAATTTTAGGCTTTTTGTCTGGCCAATGGCTAGAAATATGTATTAACAAAATTCATTGTTCATAAAGGCCTAGCCTAAAGAGAGGAAGGAAGGGGGGTGGTCGTTTCCACCCAGCCTGTTCTGGGGCCAGGTGCAGGAAAACATGCTTCAGTTCCTGTATTTGGAGAAGACACTAGGACTTGTGTTTGCTAGTTCCCAGAGGGCTTTAACCAATAATCTGTCACACAAAATGCTGATACCCATACATTCCCATCCTGCCTCTGTGTTTCTGGATAAAGTGACAGTGCGTGCTGTGCCTCGTGCTGATCCAACTGCTGACCATGGGCTTCCAGCATCTTCTGATTATACTCAAATGATCAGACCCTCTAGGCTACAGAACTGCCTTCCTCTTTACACCTGTTAGAACTTTAGACTATGCTTGCTCTGCAAGCATCAAGCCACACAAGTAACTTCATGCATTCAGTCTTACTAAATTCAGTCTATCCCTCTGCCCCCTGAAGGATTGACTTTGCACCTAGACAGCATTTATGTTTCCCCACTTGATGCAGAGACATGCACCACCTGTACAGGAGGACATGTAGGCCTACGTAAAAAACAGTGCATGTATAGTGCCACCGAGTCTAAGGGAGCCACCTCCTTGCCCTTAGGTCAGCTGTGACTTTTAGAGACTTCTTAAACAGCGATCGGTATCAGATTGGGCATATCCTGACCCATGTTTAAATAAATGACAGGACCAAACCGGTACCATGTACAATACAAGGGTAAACTTCTAAAATTATCTTGGACCTGCATTTTTTGTTGCTTCCTTGCATACTAAACTTGAATTCACACTTAGAGTGGCTCTATTTTCTCCCTTAATAGACATTGAGATGTGCAGTGGTTGTAATGCCATTCACATTGCAGTGAGGGCTGCAACCATGATAACACTGTCTGGTTTCTTCACTGGTTTATAAATCAGCTGTAAAACTTTGCTCTAGTTTTAAAACCAATAGGAGATTTCCTGTTCAAAGCAACTGCTTAAAACACAATTTTGTATATAAATATATCAAAATTACATTGTGTTAATTTGCTGGATTCCCTTTACAGAAAAAGTATGTTACTAAGAGCCTTTCATTTCTTGAGCATTATGTCTAGGTTGATAGTCATCTAAATGAATCAAGAGCTATTCAGTCAAAACTGGAGGTCTTGAATAGGACTCTATTGTGCTCAATAGTTCCATAACAGTTAATAAGAAGATCAGTTCAATAACTCCTCGCATGCTGGCTCAACACATTGTTCCTGGCAAGCCATACTGAACTCTTATGATAGATATGAAGTCATTCAGGTCAGCAATGCGTAGCACAACTAATCTGACATTTGAATTCAATTCTGATTTTTCTCTTTATTTCTGATTCTTTTGTGATCCAAAAATTGAAAAGGGTGGATTTTTTTTGTACAGTAGTAAGTCACGGCAGTGTTGCTCTATGTTCCTTCGGTTTGTTTTGACATTTGTCTATGAACAGAACAAGTTACAGATGAGACCATTGTGATCACCCACTCTGACCTCCTACTTAAAACAACCCATAGCGTTTAGGGATGTTTCTGCATCTGTACTTTCTAAGACCTAGCAGCGTTTTTTCCCATACATTTGAGGGCAGCTGCTTATCTGGTGTAGCAGTTAATCCATTATGATCACACATAGCATTTGACTACAGCACCAAGAACAAATAGAGCAATCACAACAGTAGCAGGGATTACTACAGAAGGATGAAATCAAACTACAGAATTCAGAGAAGAACGAACTAAGGACAGACAGTCAAAATAGTTCAGAAAGCTAAAATAAATTTTGTTTTTTAAGTTTTGATTTGATTATACTCATGTACACCTTCTAAAAGTTAGATATCCATGCCCATTTTCACATAAATTAGTGTTGTCTGATAATAGACTACACAGGAGTACCTTTTGGAGGAAACAGTACCAGATAACTTCAAGGTGTTTGTACAGACAAAAAAATCAAAATTGAAAGGCTTAACAGATTTTTGTTAATGCTCTAATTTTGTTTTTAGACACTTTAAAAATTTCACATTTCAAACAACTTTTAACATACCTCTCCAACATCTCATCTCTGGCGAGCTTCATGTGAACTCAGTGGTCTAACAATTATTTAGGCTTCTTTTATAGCTATGGGAAAAGATTGGTACCTCTTACCTAACTCAGCTCTTCAGTTGTCTCCTACCAGCTAAAATGGGGAACTAGATGGCAAGATTGTTAACAACTAAAATTTTAGAGAGCTGAGTGTAATTGACATTAATAGCACAACTTAATTGAAAGACTAAATACAAGATACATATCCTGGTAATGTTTCATGAGGAATAAACACAGCTAGTAAACAAAATAATTAATTACTGGGTTTTTTTGGTTAGCTAGAAGAAGCAGATGTTAAGGCATGTAGAAAATACTTTATAAGAGTTCAGCATTTCAGCTGGGAAAAGAGAAACACACAATACTGTTCCCAGGAGAAGCAACAATCTTCACTGGAAAATTGAAGCACCTCAAAGAGCACTCGGGGTCTGCATCTTCAAGACACAAATATTTCAGAGAACAGAAACTAATCTCTTCTGACAAAGGGAAATTTGTTAAACTTTCGACTGCCCACAAGATACCAAATCTGAACCTTTCTTTCCTATTTCCATAGTCCATAAATAAAACTCAATTAATTAGTTGACAGCAGTTGAAGCCCTCAATTGTCATAAATAAATAAAGAGACGGATAGGTGATAGATAGATAGATAAAGTAAACACATGCAACAGAATTACTTTTTTGTTGCAATTCTGTTAAAGTGGTAAACTAAAGCAACTGCTTATAATGTCAGCCAGATTTATTTTTTACTCTGATATGGTCACTGAATATTGGCATGGACTGTTGCAGGGAGGTGTTCTCATAACCAGAGAGTTGAAAGCAAGGCCATTGATCATGGTTCGCTTTCCCAGGCTCAATTAAGAAACCTTCTTCTTTCTGCTCCTCTTTTATCACCTTTTTATGTCTTTGGTGTTGATTCTTCTCTGGTCTCTCTTCATGTTTTCCCTTGCAGAAGTGGACACTGAGTGCTAATAAGTTGAACACTTGTCATTCAACTTCAATACAAATATTGCCTGTTCAGATAGGGTTATAATTTGCTTTTTTCTCTCACAACTCTGTGTCTTTTTGACAGCACGTGTGATATAATATAATACAATACAATACCATGATAGACTTGAATATGTACTATATGGTCTCTTTTCAGACCTGTAACTCGAAACATGCTATTCAAATTAGACCCACATGTAAGATTTTGTTTGATTACTTTCTCCAAGAGAAAGTAATGGAGGTGTTGGAACAAAAGGCCAATTCAGACAGTGAACAGAACATTTGATGCAAAGTGCTATGTGCCATCTTAATAGATTATTATAATTTTGTTTTTACTTTATATTTCTCCAGAGAGTGATATTTTGAACATTAACTGCCCTACACTTAGTTTGTTTGCACAGTTTTCACTGAGTTGATGAGCCAGTGTGCCTTTCCAAAAGATTTTGTGGCATATGTTTGGGTGACTTAACAAATCAAAGCAATTCATATTTTTGAAATTAAAAGAATAGGACTGGCTAATGACAAGATCCAAAAAAGCACAGAGGTGTCACAAGACTAACAGTAAGGTAGCTGGAACTCCAAGTAAATACAGATTCCCAGATTATATGCTTATGTTTCTACTATAACATGTAAAAGAGAGTCTCCAGCAAAAAGAGCAGGGTACAAAAAACAGTATTCTGAATGAAGCCTTTCTTGCCAACGGATACATATTGAGACAGCTATGTGTCCTAAATTCTCTCCCTTTCTAGAACTGAATGGAGAAAACTAAGATTCAATTGATTTTACGCTGGCTGCAAGAGGATGGACATACACAATCCAGCATAAAGCCTGCTGGTACCAATTTAACATATCACAACTTCAGAGCATAGTTCAGCTGGCAAGAGTGAGTTTTGACCGATCAGCATTTTTATCATGAGATTGTTGTATTTCCAACCTGCTGCAAGGCATCAAAACAAAAAGTGAATTCTCTTCCGTTAAAAAATGCCAGTGGCAGAGGCAGTAGTGCCAATTGTCTCTTTCATATGAAAGTATGAAGTGCTAGAGGACCCACTTCACCTGACAGAAAGGCCAAGATTCAGCTGAGAAGGGCAGGGAGCGCACTGAGCTATTTTACTCCCAGCACATGAGCCATAGTAACTGATTAAGCATAACAGCAATGTACAGTACCTGGAGGAAATATATTTACTGTTACAATATGGACCCAATCAGCAAAAATGGAAGGAATGAGGTTTACACCATTAGGCCATTGCACAGAAAGATTAGTACGAAGTTGTACTTTTTCTGTTGTATTTAACAGGACCCAATCCATTGAGATTTAGTGGGACGCTGCTCTAAGCAGGATCTTTTTACTTAAACATAACTCTGCTCTTGCCAAAAAGATGTCACACTGCAAGAAGGAAAGCATTCTGTTTAGTAATGTTTCAGCATTATTTTCAGGTCACAAGTGTTTCATTAAAACATAAGATGAGCTGAAAGTGCCTTTTTCCAGATTAGGTGAAACAAATCCCATTACTAGTGATAAAATACACTCCTATAGGATGAGGCACATCATATATGTTCACAATATATTGTGAAATGAAAAATTAAACAAAGCGTGTTCTGCCATGGAATAATCCTATTCATAAAACCTCCACTTACATTTCTCCCCTCATTACATATGATAATTACAGAAATTTAGATTATCTAAATTTCTTTTTTGTTTTTTTTTGTTTGTTTGGTTTGGTTTTTGTTTTGTTTTGGTTTTTTTACTATGAGCTATATAGTCACAGCGTACTCAAAACGATGAAAGTTCAGAAAATCATATACAGACAATCACATTCTCTATGAGCTCGATCATCCTCTGCTGTAAAAGCATCCGTAGGAAAGAACTGTGAAGGGAAAATGAATCTCAGAGAGTTTGTCATGTCTCATGTTCTGCCCTAGCAAGTGGAGTGCCAAAACAAAGCTGTGGAATTCATTATTAAGACTTCAGGTTCCCTTAGGATGTTTACATTTTCCTTGTTCTCTCTTTTTACCTCTTTTGTACCTTGAAAATCGCATGGACTTGTACAAAGTCATCCTGTAAAATCATTAAATCTCAACTCATAGAAACTAACCATTTCAAAGAAATTAATTCCATACCGGTTGAAAAGGAATTTCAGTAGAAAAAAGATGTGTGGCCATAAAATTCAAGACAAAGGTAACCAAAGATTTTGCATGATGAAAGTATGCATATGTACTGCTTGTTTTCATGTAAGCTAGTATCTTTTGAAGTGGGTATGTAGAAATATAGAGAAGCATAACTCTTTATTTCTGTTTATTTGGGACATACCAGCACCCATTAGTAAACAAACTTACTGTTTCCAATAGGTTAGTGATGCAACTTAGGGGTGATGCAACCATAGAATCTATGAAAGAGGTAATGAAGCATGGAGCTACAACCATCCTCCCCAAAACTCCCTTAAGGCTGTTGAAAATTATACAGCCTGCATGTTCCAGCAGCATGGCCCACAGAGCCAGGGTGGCATGCAGAAGAGAAATTCACAGCTCTCAACCTCAAATCACTCATAAAAGACACTCATTCATTTAGTCATTTCAGCCAGAGAGATGTGTCAGCAATCTGTCTAGCAAGAGAGGCTGAGGAATCTTGGTAGCATCGGGAACATTAATTTTTTCATGGACATTTTTCACGGACTGTACAGCTGTCAGGTATAAACTATGTCTTGTCCTATCTTGTCCTATAGCTCAGTGACACCCAGTATTCTGTGGGCACTGCTGTAACACAGAGAATTGTTTTCTGACCTTTACATCTCTCTAAGGCTATATGGGTTGTGTCCAATGCTTGCTGTTATATCAGATATTTCATTATCCTTTTCTTAAATTTTTATTCAGCATTCAGTGCAAAGGATGATTTCTCCTAGTAGTGAAAGAATGTGTGATTGAATGATTTCTATCTTTTTTTTTTTAACAGCGGTCCACATTTATCCCCATCCTTAACTTTGCCTTTTTAAGAGAGTGTACTACTGGGAGCTGGGAGCTAATAATTTTTAAGTTGTGTTTCTTCTCCTTTGCCCTTGAGCCCTTATGGGAATGGGACACATTTTTAATATTAATTATTTTCGCCAATATCTGGATGTATTTATCAGACAAATTACTAGAAACTTCACTCGAGGTTAGAACTAGAGGACACATGGATAACTATGATACGCTAGGGGAAAAGTCAACACAGCTTTTGTGAAAAGAAAGCCTGTTTTTCAAACTCATTGGGGTTCTTTAAAGCCTTTGCTAAGGACTTGTATAAAGGAAACCCTGTTGACTTTGACAAAGTCCTCTGAAAAAGGCTACCAAGGAAGGTAAATTGCCATGGAATAAAATGGAAGGACCTTGAATGGATAAACAATTTCCAGGAAAAAAAGCACAAGAAACAGAATGGCAGGCACAAAGGCTTAGTCCTTACAATGGAAGGAGGTCTTGAATGGAGTTCAACAGGGATATGTGCTGGGATGTGTGCTGTGCAACATATTCATAAACAGTCTAGAAAATGAGTGATCAGTGAGGAGACAGATTTTGCTGCGGTTCCTAACTTAGCAAAAAATAAATCAGCATAGATGAACACAAATCCATGTAGTTAAGGGGGAAAACCCCCCATCCTTAACTTCTCATACACAATAGTGGGATTTGAGCTGGTCATTCCCTCTAAGGAGTGTAAGTGAAAATGGAGCTTAGAGCTTAAGAGAGGCTTATGATGCAAACAGAAGGGCAGGAACTACAGGGAAAGCTAGGACAAAATAAAATAATTGTGCCACTCTAGAAATACATAATTCTCCTCCATCTTGAATAATGTATGCAGTGCTGGGCTATCCGTCTCAAACAGGTTATAGTAGAGCTGGAAATGTTTCAGAAAAGACCAGAAGGACAACCAAAGATATGGACCAGCTTGTGCATCAAAAATAATTATGTAGGCTAGGAATCTTCAGAGTGAAAAGGAAATGACCAAGGGGCATATGACAGAGTTCGATAAGATCAGAAGAGTCATGGAGAGGGTGTATATGGGTTGATTGGCCATTATCTCTTCCAAGAAAAGAACTGAGGATGTGAAATTAAACTATGAGGAAGGCAATAAAAAACAGAGAGAGCTGTTATTCCTGTAGCCAGTAGTTTAGCTACAGTACTGCTGGCCACAAGATGTTGCAGAGTACATAAGTTTACAGGGTTTTCCAGGAGAGGTTAGCAAAGTTCACAGAAGAGATATCTGCTGGTGTTATAAAATAAATAGAAACTACAGCTGTCTCCACAAGCTGTTGAGCTGCAAATGGCAGGATGCTAAGAGAATATTTGTGAGGAGTATACTTACCTTGTTCTTATACTCTTCCCTAGGCCTTTACTTTTGGTCACTCGGAGATGGGATACAGAGCTAGATAGATCAACCTCCAAACTGGCCCTTCATGACTCCTCTTCCATTTTTAGTCGAGATGCGATCAACAAATTAGCTCTACTCCTCTGTACAGGGTCTTTATCCCAGGTACCCTGTCACACATCTTTCTTTCTGCTCTAAAATTTCTTGTCAGACTTTATCTGTCCTTTCAGTCAGAGTTTTAATGTTGGAATATATAAGTAACTCTAAAATGCAACACTGCAAAAATACTGGCAAAATAAGGAGCCTTTGATTTGTGCTCAGACTTACTTTCTTCCCTTCAGTGGTAAGAATGCATTGAAACGCTATTGAATTGCATCATATATTGAATGTTTTATAACTTGTGCCTTTTGATATTCTTACATAAAAAAAAAATCTTTACTCTAACATTGAATGGCTACCGATATACCATACGTACAACACATTGCAAAATAATTTCATAAATAAAGCCTTTTATAAGTTAGGAGTTGTGTTTTCATACCAGCTGTAAATTCAAGAAAGATTCAATGGCATTGTGCTCTCAAAGCAGGATTTTTCAGCACATTTTCTATGAATACCATTCAAAGCTCTTTCCCTCCATAAACATTTCCAAAGGACATAATCAGAGTCACCTGGTGGACTAGTTTTTAAGTGTGGTACGGTTATGACAGAAAAGCTTTGAAAGTCTGGGAAAGTAGAATATATTACTTGGGATATTAAATAATAAAGAAAAATAAAACATCTCTGAAAGAATTCAAGGAAAGAAATCATATTCAGTGGCCTTTACTTATATAGAGGTACAATTTCCAAATGTCTAATTATATGCCACTAATTTACATTTTAATATACCATTTTAGTAACATTTTTAATTATTTTGTGATGGACAATGACCGTTAAAATAACAACTGAAATCTGCAGAATCAGATCCTATACCAATTTGCATTGCCAAACAGATCCTTGGAGATTTCCCCCTTGAAAAGCCACAACAAATGGGTAAATTGACAGTGAAAACCCATAACAGACTCCAGACCTGTATCTTATTTTCCTGTGCCAGCCTCAGTCCTGAATAGTGTAGCTTAGGACAATGTTTACTATTAGAACCATGCAAATGTATAGCAGTGCTTGTTCCTGCCAATGCAATAGGACATTCTATTAAAGGTGCTGTATGGTTCTAATCAATGTGCAGCATGTGGTCACCTTGGGACTGGAAACAAAAAAAAATTAGAATAAATAGGCAGGTCCAACCAACCATGTGAAGTTATGGAGTGATCTGCAAGTCATGGTTTTGAAACGCTGATCAGAATTAGCACTAAGCAAATATCGCAAATCACATAAACATAGTCGGCGATTTTAAGCTAACTTATTCTGTGGTTGCTCCATATTGAACTGCTTTTTCATAAATACACTGATTGTTTCACACTGATAAGCACTCAATCTTAGGCTACTATTGGAAAATTCACCCATTTTAAGACCTTGACCCAGAAAACTGCCAGGATCACAACCTAAAGATATAAACATGAGCAGTCACCTCAGAATTCAAACATTGAGTACCAGTAAATCTTTGCTGTATAACTATTCATTTCTCAAGAATAACAGAAAGTAACATTTCATAAACAACAGGTCACAAGAGTCATAAGTGTTTGTAAGTCAGACAGGTATTGAATTGCTTATGTTTGGTGGTCATATGCCTGAGAGAAATGAGACTGCTTTTCGAAGTGTCATCATGCCTGTAAAAGTCCAGAAGACACTAACAGTGGTGCGCTAGTTTGCCACAACCTATTAACCTTTGTTGTGTTACAACAAAGTCTTTAGCTCAAAAATCAAAAGTTAATGGAATTAGTCACTACCAGTGGCTCACTCGTTCATTTGGCATCTGGCAAGACAACAAAAACATAAAATAGTGAAAACCTGGCACTATGGAAGCCAACAGCAAAACTCTGGAGAGCTTTGCTGTTGCGATGGAGATTACTTTTATGTCCAAAAAGAGATATAAAACATAAAAGATTCCACAAAACTACCTACTTCTGTGCCAGAAAGTAAATCTATGGAGCGCTTGGCGGTCCTTGCAGATCCAGCTTCTGGGACTGCCAAGGTTGGTTCATTGATGTTTTTTTGACAGGGAAGGTAATCCTTATTTGGAGACTTATAAATAAAATCAAAGCATTTGCAAAGAGTAGAACAGAAAATTGGAAGACTAACACCTCACAACTACATATCGTGTGTTTGTAGTTTATTTCTTTGATTTTACAACCAGTGGTTTTAAAAATATCTGTTCACAGTGTTGTTTGCAGTTTGGAATCCATCTCTACAAATAAACTAATCCAAAATTTCAAAGTGCAGTACCAGTTGTAGCTAAACTTTTGTTAGAAAGATTTCAGATCCCTGATGAGAGCGCTGTACAAAAAGAAGAGAGACTTGTTCACCTCACATGGTAAATTTGGTGTCCAGGACAATTCCCCAGAATCTACGATACCCAGGCTCTCATCTGCTTTCTCATTAAATCATTTTCTGTGTGACAAATTTAATGCTTAGTTTATACAAAGTGGACAACTTTGAACAGCAATTAAGTGACACTCCCCACTATAGTTCTCAATGTAATTATTCCCCAGAAAAAACTACAGATTTTCACACAGTCCTTTGAATCCTTAATGCTCACATTTTGAAAGTATCATTTTCATTCCAGTGTACCAAGAAGTGTCAAACCCTCGCCTTTTTTAGCAAAACTGGTTTATTTTTCGGGCAATCCTACTGCAGAGTTGCCATCTGCTAGTTCTGTACTGTGATTACTGCCTAATATTTTCACAGAAGGCAGCCACTAATGCTAAGCTGCCCAATTAATTGAATCATTCACTCAGCAACTGGATTCTTTGCACATTGTGTCAGCCAGGTGTTTTTTGTTTACAAGCTATGGATCTGAAGGAACTGCCTCTCAGTGAGCTATTTTCCTTTTTGTACCACTTGTGCTAAACACAACCTTAAGACAAAGAAATCTTTTAAATAAGTTTTGAAGAGAAAACTTTGTCAAGGGCCTCGTCTCAGCTATGAGAACTTGAGAAAACAGGCCAGTTATCAGAATGGAATTAGGACTGTTAATGAACAGAACCGTACTTTTCTCATCACCAGATCTGATTTTGCCTATTTGTAAACATGTACAAGTCTTAATTTGTTTTCCCCAATGTTTTGACAGCTTTACATAGAAAAAAACCTAATTAGCAAGAGGAAAAAAATTATGGAAAAAAATTCTGAGATTCTTCTCGAAAAGCTCTGCAGGAGAGCTGGTCCTATGTTGACTTCTATGAAACCAGCCTTTTGTCCTCGTTTGTCAGGAGAGACGAGAAAGGCTTCTTTGCTGCCATTTTAGATGGTGACAGGTTTTCTAAAACATCTGTTACTGATTCACTCAATTTCTTAACTTTCACATTGTCTGTTGCAGGCAAAAGGAGAGTATTTTCAAGGGTTAGGGACAGTGTGCAGAATACATTTTGTAGATCAAAGATTTCTATGTGTCCTTGACAAATAAGACCACGGTTTTTACCAGTCTATCAGGGTGGACTGTCAAAATAAATCAGTTCTGCAGGAGAGGCATGTTCTGACTACTGTTCACTGAAATGAACCATTAGTCTTTTGATAAGGTATCAGCTACTGTATCTCTCCTCTCCAGTCCCATCTGAAGCACTAAGCTGCAGCTAGCTAGGTGATTTGTAACAAGAAGCACTCCATCACCTTCATGGAACGGGAAACTTCTGGACAAATTAGAAAGCTAGGTAACAAAGTCACCAGCACCAAAACTACACTAGCAACTCAACAAGAACTACTTGCTCCCTTGAGACCACTAATCACACCACAGGGCTCAAACACCTAGTCCAATATTATATTAGCATGCAGCAACTTGTATTATTACAATCAGACATGACTTTGCCTTTTGCGTCATCTGTAGGTTCATACAGCTGTGACATACTATGCTAAACAGCTCACTGTACGTAGCTGGAACAAATTTGCCTTCCTGATGTTATCCATGCTGCTTTCAGTTACATATTATATTGAATGATATGAAAAAGGAAGTAAATGATTAAAAGCTGTGAAGGATTCCTGACAGCCAAACGTTTCTGCAAGACACAGTATAGCCTCTAGAGATACAATCTCCCCTCCTTTGCTGGAACGAATGGGACTGTTCCAACAAGTCCACCAGTTACACCAGCTAGACAGGACTCCATCCTCAAGCGTTAAGAATAGGCCACTGGAGGATTTAAGATGAAGACTTGGTAGACTGGCCAATTTACTGATCTACTGAAAATGTCACTAGACCGTAACATGACCTGGAAATGGGAAAGAGAAATTTAATCTTGCTGTTTCTTATTATTCGAAGTACAAAAACTGAAACATATATCTTAAATCTTTTATTCTATGAAGGAAAATAAAAAGGGGCAGCACAAGGATTTCTACATACCTGAGTATGCATTCACCCCAAATCTTTGACTTCAGCTGCCCAGCAAATTCATAAATCCCTCAAATATTTCTGCATTGAATCACATGCCAGCATGCGCAATGTTTCATGTTCAGTGAAGAGTACACTGCGTACTTCAACCTTTGGAGTTACAGACAGAAAAGAAAAACAGTTGTGCTCTTGGCATACAAATCTACTTCGAAGAGAAAGAAACAAGAACATTACCAAAAAAAACCTTCTCAACCAGCCTCAGGTCTTTACTCCAGGGGCAAAAGAAAACGTAGACATTTTCTTTTCTAAGCTCTGATTATATGTTGTTTGGTTTTTTTTTCTTTTTCCCAAGCCATTACTCTTTATGGCCAAATAACATCTCTTGACAAACTTTGCAGCTAAAGAAAGCAACATTTATTTCTCCATCATTAGTTACAGAGATTTTGCTGCCCATTCCTGTGCAAGCACAAATTTAACTAGCTTCCTTCTTTTGTTTCCTGTTCCTAATTAGCCAATACAATAATGCCTTCCCTTTAGAACACAAGTGCTGGACAGTGTTTACAGGAAAAGGCTAGTCCTCTTTCCTATTCCCAGAGCAGCTAATTAGCCTATTGTTGTCTTGGCCAAGGGTAGGACATATTTCACACCCATATTCTATTATAAGTAGCCTGTAAGGTAAGTTTGTTTGATACTATAAAGTAACAAGCATTTAGTGCATATAGCATTACGTGAAACGACTCTGAATGCCTTTCTTTTTCACCTACACCAATAATTAGGTCACTTTGCATCTGAAGCAAAGAGCAACAGTATGGAGTAGAGTAACAAGAAAGATGGGGTTTCTTTTGAAAGAAAAAAGTACCAGAAATTTTACATGTGAATGTTTGTTACAGCTATGTTATTCTCTTGATTTGCTATTCCATCTTTTTCACTACTGTCTAAACCCTTAAAGTATAACCTTAAAAGGGCTGTGTGAACATTCTCCATCTTCCATTCACAATAGTGAATACAGGAGGTGATTTTGGCTGTGCCTTGCCTACATGCTTAACTTCACACACATGTATACACAAAAACAGAGGAACCACTCCCAAAACCCAACTCAACAATGAGCAAATTCTTTCATCTCTATTCATTGTGCTCCATATGTGAAAAAGTAAACATACTTGATTTTTTCCAGGATTTCTGCAAACACCAGCAGACCAAAAAAGCCCCCATTAACTTAAACTAATTATTGAAGGAAAAGACTCTAAATGTCACTGTAAATATCAGAAACAACAGTTATAACCCAGCTACTGAGGATTTCTTTTTATAGTGCCTTGGTTGCTAATACTTAAGCATCATCTAACCATGCTAGATGGCAACATTCAGTTCTAATAACAGGGATAGAAAGAATTTGTGGTTTAAAAGCTTTTCTGAGACTTAGAACACCAGAATTCAGAGCTAAACTCTGCTAACAACTTCTCATGTCAACCAGTTCTTCTGACTCCATTAAGACTATTAGCGTGTCTATCCTTATAGCTCACTCACACCCACCTGTTTCAAAGGTTCTGTACAGATATGTACAGATACTCTCAACAATTTTATACAACATCTACAAGTGCAAAACAATAGGGCCAAGTACCTACAGACATTATAAACCGTTTTTATCTTTCTCAACTTTTCATCTTTATACTAAGAAATTTCAGAAATATCTGAAATATCAAATCAGTAAAAGTATTTTATCAGTTATCTTTAAAATAATGACAAAACTTTTGCTGCAGATATGTTGCTTCATATTCTGGAATTAATTTCTTTGTTCACCATAAACAGTCCAGGAGATCATATGCTCAAAAATATGAACATCATTTACAGAGAAATAGCAGCTTGATGGAGAATCACAGAAAATAGGTGTCATTAATGAGCCTTTAAACTACTGCTGTATTTATTTGTCAATGTATACCAAAAAATCTCCAGTGACAACCATCCTGTTTTGGAGCTTGACTATCCTTAGTGTTTTGAAATATATTTTCTACAGTGTAGCAAACATTTTCCCTGATTCAGTTTAAAGATTTACTTTTTTTTCAGAAGGCAGGACACCAAGTCACTGATGTCTCTTATTTAGTTTTTGATCCTCTAAAATTTGTGGGTTCTATTCTTTAGAACTTCCACTTTTCTAACATTCCCCATTTTGCATGCACCTAGCTGATTATACTCATGTGTAGGATTTTGCCCCTTCTCTGATTGATTTGCATCCTGTCTGTCTCACACTATTGCTCCAATCAATCAACATTTCACATTCTAATTTTCCCAAGTGCTTGTAGTTGTCCTGCCCTTGCTTGGTTTTGCCTGAAAATTTAATAAGGGCGTTCTCTATTCTGCTGTCCAAATCCTTAATGAAAACAACAAATAATACTGACCTTGAGAAACTTCTCTTTACTCATCTTTTCAGTTTGTGAACAACAGATAGGTGATCTCAGTATGACTTTTCAGCTACTTGCTTACCCACTCTACACTAGTTCCCTAATGTTTCTATAATTCATTTACGGGAATGCTGTGAAAGAGTATCAAAATCTGTTGAAAGTCAAGTTATGTGTGAAATTTTCTTCCTTCTCCACAAAGCTTGTCCCCATATTGTAAGAGAAAGTTAGGTAGCTCGAAGTTCGTGAATTCTAAACAGCAGAGGTGCTTTATAAAATGCAATTAAGTTTTATTACAGACATGGAAACTGCCACTTGTTATGGCTGGGTGAAAACTGGTCTTGAAAATACTACCAGATATGTAAAATAAAAGTATCATGTGTTTTCCTTACCTTATCTGAGTTAGATAAAGCCATGTTATCTGAGTACGTACCTAAAGAGAACTTAAGCATCTGGACAAACTTTGATGGCTAATCTCAGCAATTACCATGCAGGAATTGATTTTGGCTTACTGGGCAAAATCTCATCAATAGACAAATGTCTTAGGTGCCTTTGTAATATAAATGCTCTAGGTACAGACAGTAGCAATTCTACAGTCCTTTCAGCACACAGTTGATGATGTCCTTTTCCTAATAACCATTGGAATTTGGAGTAAAGGGAGGCATATTGATATATCCAGAACCATATTTTGCAATACACTGTTAGAACAATTGATCAAGCACAATCAGCTGCTTTTGGATTAGCTATTGACAAAAATAACCCTGCCCACGGTCCTTTTTTTTTCAGTGGCACAGATACTTGAAGATACTAAGGTTACTCCAAGTCTTCTTCGTTTGTCCATCATAGTTCCAGATTTTTGACGTCTCCTTTGTCCAGAATGCTTTCACAGTTTATTTCTGAAACAGCTATCACTCAAAGCCAGGGAGTCAGAGAGTTGGCTTCACTTTCTGTCACTCAGCTGCTCAGTTTTATACATCACTCCAAATTAATTCTGCCGGAGCTCCTCACACATCCATTTTCCCATGACTATGTGCAACATCTCCTTTCTTTGTGCATGATTCATGGAATCCCTGAGGCTGCTACTGTCCATTTTTCTTTATCTCAAACTGTAAAAACTCAAGCTTTTATTTCTTTAGAGGTCATGGAACTGTTCCTCACCTGCATCAATCAATATTATAGGCACTGAGATAGACTCTGCAATGTACCGTGGATACAATTTTTTGTCATTACCTGTGCCTGCTAAGAACTGCATATGAAAAGATGAAAGCTTAGGTTCTGTGCAGGGTCAGAACATAGAAATATGGATCAATCTTTGAAAACCTTTGCTATTCACCTTGATAAAGAAGGATGAAAAGATTAAAAAAAGTTAATTTTCTGGCTTCTAATATGCATAAGGTTAAAAATATTCCCCCTGCCTCCCCAGTTTAAAGGGACATTACAGGAAAAAGTAGCAACCATCAGAAAACATTCTCTATGGAAAGACCCCTCAAAACAGATCTTAAAAATATCTGAAATTATTAGACCTTTCTGTCTAGTAACTGTTACAATGCCCACACACAGAGAGGTCTTAGTGTGCCTGATGGTGACTTGTCATCTTCACTGTGAGGCGCAAACACTTTGTGACATACTGCAGTAGGATGACCATTTTAATTACTCATTTAAATAACAGACTGGCCACTTCAGTGGATGCTAATAAACACCTTACCATCTGCTGGGTTTTTTAAGAGAAGGAAAAGAAGGCATTTTGTTCCTCTCTCAATCTCAACACTCCTCTAAAGCACAACTGCTAATCTTCCCGCATTTCTTCTTATCTTCCACCGAGCCAAAGAACACAATAATTCCTGTCACTAAATAGGCAATATAGGAGCAATAATAACAGAACAACACTGTCATCAGTGATTATAAGATAGAACATATAAAACCATGGACAAAGGATGGGAGGTGAAACAGGGGCCTAGAGACTCACATCTGCTCCAAAGCAAACACACATGCTTTGATTCTTTCTTCTGGCTGGTTTAATATTCAGTTTCACCTCAGTTAGATATGAGTTATAACCTATTTTATGCCTAAGTTTCCCAGTACATAAAACAAAATTACTTTGTCTCCAAAGGATGTAGTTCTGTGCAGTTGCTCTCTGGTTTTGGCAAGAATTCATTGACCTTGATTGTAACTACCTAGTAGCAAATGGATCATTTCTACAGAATACTGATTTTTTAAATTAGTTTTATTAATAATTATTAATACTTTGCATTGTGGAATTCACTGTTCTTATGAACTGTCAGGAAAGATTCAAAATAAACTCAACAAGTTAAATCAAAAATGTTTACTTTGTCTCTACTACTATATAATAAAAATTGGTATGGTTAAATACCTAAGAAAAATAGTTTTGAAAGCTCTGAATTCCAGTAATTCATGCATTACTCAGACTAAGCAAGAGAAAGCCCATTTCAACTTTCATGCACTAAAATAAGATGTAAACTGACAATAAGAAAAAATGATACTAATCATGTCAGCCCTTAATCCAAATCCAGTAAAACACAAAAAGGTAAATGAAAAAGCAATGAAGACTCAGTTTTAAATACAGTTGTTAGTAATCCTAGAATTATGACTGCTATGAAGCTATGATCTACAGTTAGATATGTATAGAAGGATGCTTTTCGCAAAAGATATGGGACTTAACACAATATTGATCTTTTTGGAAGTGCAATCAGTTTCTCTTCTGTTTCTGAGAAGATTTGTGAGCTCAATTCTACTGTTGTATAAGAACAACTCTGTGTCTATTAAAGCCCTTAGCCAAAGACCTATTGAACAGCATGTCAGATGTCTACCCTGATGTAAATATTGATCATTTAGATCTTCCCTCCGTGAAATCTACACAGGTTGGTTTTTTGCTGTTGGGTTGTGTTTTTTGGTTTGTTTGATTATCCTTGTCCCCTCTCGTTAATTAAAGAAAATGACACAAGAAAAGATTTCATAAAAACCCTGCATCTTACATGGTCTATGAAGTGAAAAAGAAAAAATTAATGTGAAGTGTTAACTCTCATTGGCAGGTGCAGCTTTCACCAGGCTCAACACAGTATTCTGACAATGAAGCAGTGGCTACACAAAAAATCAGAGTTTAAAAGAATTAGATAATTGGCTATACAAAGGAAAGGACATGGAACCTTTCACCTCAGGAAATGGGATTAAGATGTTGTCAAACAAAATCACAACCTAATGGCTTGTCATCTGGACGCATTTTGACAACATTTGGTGAGGTGAATTGGTAGCAGTGTTGGTAGTCACGGCCTTGGACTAGAGGAATTCAGGCACTAAAGAAAAACATTTTATTCTTTTTGCCTTTTTCTTTCTTAAGGAAAAAAAAATCCTACTTTCTCACAGGAAGGTAGTTTTGGGAAGGTGGGTCATCAGACAGTGCAGAACTAATGAGCAGAGCAAAAAGGAATTAATGAGGACTGGAATTACCGCTCTGTGGAAGAGGGACAGACAGGTCTGTGTGAGAGCGCAGGATAGAGATTAGGTGAAACACTCCCCATAGATGTAACCTGCACAGCGTGGGAGAAGCTGGATCATAAGAGATAAAACAGCCTTTGCTTACCTTTGTGCAAAGTTCTGCCTGTGGCTAAATGTGCCTCCCTCTCACACTCCTCCTTTGGCTCTTCCTAGACCTCCAACATGGAACTATTTCCCAGTCTAAGCTAACAGTGTAGTGCATGCTTTTTTGATGCAATATAAAATTATAGAATCATACAATCACCTAGGTTGGAAGGGACCTCTAAGATCAAGTCCAACCATCAACCTAACATTGCCAAAACCACCCCGAAACCATGTCCCTCAGCACCACGTCTACCCATCTTTTAAAATACCTCCAGGGATGGTGATCCCACCAGTTCCCTGGGCAACCTCTTTGAATGTTTGACAACCCTTTCAGCGAAGAAATTTTTCCTAATATCCAACTCAAACCTCCCCTGGCACGACTTGAGGTCATTTGCTCTCATCCTATCGCTTGTTACTTGGGAGAAGAGACTGACCCCCACCTCGCTAGAACCTCCCTTCAGAAAGTTGTAGAGAGTGATAAGGTCTCCCCTCAGCCTCCTTTTCTCCAGGCTAAACCACCCTGGTGGCCTCAGCTGCTCCTCATTAGACTTGTGCTCTGGACCCCTCACCAGCTTCACTGCACTAATCTGGACAAGCAACAGGACCTCAAGGTCTTTCTTGTAGTGAGGGGCCCAAAACTGAACACAGTATTAGAAGTGCAACCTCACCACTGCCAAGTACAAGGGGATGATAATTTCGCTAGTCCTGCTGGCCACACTATTCCTGATACAAGCCAGGATGCTGTTGGCCTCCTTGGCCATCTGGGCACACTGCTGGCTCATATTCAGCCAGCTGTCGACCAACAGTTTCTTGGTCCTTTTCCTATATCACATCTTTGCTATATCTCTATATAAGGAGCAAAAATGGAGGCTTTATCTGGAGCAAAAAGGGAAGTAGTCACTGAGAAGAACTGAGCATCCAGTATTTTAAATAAGCTCCTGAAGAGTTTAATTTAACATATTCATGTTAAATGTGCCTACTTTCTTTTTGTGTATGGTCATAAGTCCTCATTTTTTCATCTAGCTCTTTAGTATGTTTAATAATGCATGGTAGGAGTTTCAAAGCAAGACTAAAATAAATATAGCTGCTTTCCTGCATAAGTTTTACAGCTGCTGGCTAAGAATCAGACTTTTCAAACTTGCATGTAATTATTTTGCTTATGAACACGATCTTAATGAATTCTAGGTTTCAGGATATCAGGTGGGTGGGGGTTGAAGTTTGTGGTTATTCAGGACTATTATTACCTTACAGAAACTTAAAGTGAAGAAGTCTAGAGAACGCCTTCTCTACAGTTATGAATTTATGCTGAAGTTGCAACATAACAAATCTCATTAAACGAACTGATTTGCTAATTATAGACATGTTTGAGCAGTAAATTATTCAGATTTCCGCTTGAAATTATTTTTTTAGTGCAGAAAGAAGTACAAAATCATTACTAAAACTAACACAATATTCTGCATTTGTAAACAGAACTTTGGTGACAAGTGAAATCAGGGAGACTCAGGCTAGCAATACCCTTCCACCTTCCAGCTTTAATTCAAATATAGATGACTGCTGCAATCTACTGAACATCCCAAATTAGGGGGGGGGTGGCTAGGGACATTGCTCCTCATTAGCATTTTTTTAAATGTTATCTGATGCATTTCTATGAACTTCAACCCTCTTACTGTCAGACAGTTTGGATGCATCTGCATCTCTAATTGCTGTGCAAATTTCTGACAAATTCTAGGAACAGGCTACACAGGTAAGGGGACATGATTTCTAGTATTGTATGGTATCTTTTCAATACTTTTTACATCAGCAAAGGTGAGCTACAAGATTGAATAACTATAAAAACAAGAGACAGTCCATATTACTATTTTTCCAAAAAAATTACTGAATAATATTTTAAAACAATATTTTATATTCATTCTTGGCTCTGCCAAAGTAAGCAGAATACTTAATTTTCATTTCAGTCATGTCAGAATCCCTCTTTGAGCTAAGATTTAGGGGTTTTTTTTAATAAGCAGTGAACCTATTAATATATGCAGACATCCATCTGTGGGCAGTACAATGTTGTACCAGTAAAGAGAAAAGCATCCATTATAAAATGAATCTCGGTGATACTATGTGAATATTTAAAATATTATTCTGCAAATATTGGGTCATAAGCAGCACTGTTTCTAGGAGATGCTTTTCAGTTTTCTCCTATAGCAGAAACCCTGCTCCCAATACAAAAACCCTGCTCTGTTCTTCTAGTTTAAGGTGAGTATAAATTCACTGAAGACCTCTGTCATGTACGCAGAGAATTCATCTCAGCATTTTCACAGCATTTCTGCAATTTCAATTTACCTCTTGCATAACAGTTTAAATTGTCTTTTAATGCCATATGTACAGAATGAGAAAGTCATTAAAAGTTCTAATCTTTAGTATGGCTGTTACTCCAACGTTTTTCCAATAAATGGTAAAATACTGATTCATCTTAAGTTAATAGGAATTTTGTGGAATAGCTTTTTCATGTATGGGTTTTACAAGAGCACTTTTCTTGCTGTCTATATACATTTGTGTATGTGTGCATGTGTGTATCAAGAGAAGGCATACAAAAAGTGATCACAAATGACCAATTCACTTTCAGAAGCCTCAAAAAAAATCTATGTATCCTTTCTTGATGGAAGCATTAGAGGTCAAAAGATAAGTGATCAAAGCATCAAATCATTTGGTTCCATATAATAAATACCTTGGGAAAAACTAAATCATTTTTGTTTTGTTGTATAAAACAAACTTATTTGTCAGACTAGAGAAAAGCACGTTATAAATCAAAAATAATATACTGCCACTACTGACATTCAGCCCTGACCACAAAACAGACAATGTTTTCTTGCCATCCATCCAAATGTTTTTTTACAAAAGCAGGATTAAATTTATCATTTTAAAAATGTTGGAACCCCACAGGACAAAAAGAAAAATTTGAAATTTCTTTGGTTTTAACCAGCATTTTTTTGTAACAAGGAGAAGAAAAAAACCCTTTTTACATTCAATAAGAAAATTATATTTATCCAGATACACATAGTGGACAGAACAAAATATAATTTCAAATTAAAAATGCTTTAACTTTTATTTAACCTTCAGAAAGAATGTTTTCTATTTGAAAGAGTGACATGGATAGAATAGGTAATAAACAACGTGTGAAATCATTAATCTGTAATTTTATAAGCCAATAGCAAGCAAATTCCAATTTTGCACAATTGCAACCATTTAAGATAAAAATACCGTTGTTACAAAATAGATATTTTATTGTGTCACTAAATAGAGGTTTATATATATGCTAAAATATACTGTATGCTTTAGCTGGGAGAGAGAAACTATGCTCATAATGATCATTCGGGGGATTTTAAACACAATATTATACCTCTAATGTACGTATAAAATCAATAAAGTACAATTCAGTGAGGTTTAAAAAGTCAGTGATGGACATCAAATATAGATTATTCTATCTCCTAATAATAATATATTTGTTTCCTCAGAGCAAAAGAGTGAGACCAAAATACTACCATAGCATAAAACAGCTATTTTTTCAGTCAAGTACCACTCCCATCACAAACTCCAAATGTTTTGGCCAAGTGAGAACTAAGATATTGCTGTTCTCTTCCCTTCTATGCATTTGCTAATTATTCCTTCTCTTCAGATTCAGAAACTGCTCCTGATACATACTGAAATGTGCACATTTTTGAGCTTTCTACGCCTTAACGAAGCCATAGTTAAATTGTTTAACAGTTCCAAAGCAGATATTGAAACATGCCTGTGCATTAGTTCTCCTGCAGAACTAATTCTATGACAAGTTCAACTTACATTTTTGTACTTGTAAATGTTTGAGGAAGCTATACATATTCATAGCCTCATTAAAATGTCTTGCTTATAATTACTTCCTCAGCAAGTTCTTGGTTTTTTCCTATGAACTACTTAGAAGAAACACAGAAAATATCACTAATAACACTCCCTTCACTTGCCAAAACTCTCCTCTAATGAAAAGGGATCAATAAGCCACAGTGCATATATATGTTAAACCATTATGACACAATGAATATCGCATAATGACTGTTATTACAAAGACAATATTTATGAGCAGCAATTGCACAGTGGTGTTTTATGACAAAAATTAATCTTAAAATTTTAACAGTAAGTATCACAGGGTTCTGTTGACAACTGTTTAGAGAGACGGTGTAAAAGGCCTGTAAGAGGCTAAAAAGTGAACCTTATATGTATTCCAGAACTGCAAAGACAATTCTTTTTTCCACTAAAGAAAAGCTAGAGTTCATCTATTGGAGTTAGTGAGCAAATTGTGGGTACTCAATATCCAAAGCCTTGAAGGACTGACTGTAGGTCAGCCAGTCATTGACCATCAACTCAACAAATGTTCTGGATTGCAATACCACCCCTAAAGATACAGAAAAAAATACACTAAAACATGCAGCAACAGTAAAGTGACTCAGTTCCACCTAGTAAATAATTCCTTTTTTCCACAGAGTATCTGCACTGATTTGCATCCTAATCACAGTCAAGGCAATTTTGGCCCAGCGAGCCAGAAATAGGTTTGCACTGCCTGCCCCGAAATGACAGGCTACTCCTGCATTAGAAGCAGCATCATATAGAAAATGATTCTCCAAAGAATGCTAATGACTGTATGCCTCATTTCAATCACTATTTCCTTGCAGCTAGAGAACCAGAACCACACGAGACTGCAATATATGTTTTGGTATTTCTCCCATGCATGTTTAAACACACAGTTCTGTCTTTTGCACTGAACTTGAAGGTTCACAACATCTCTCAGGAGCCACTCCAGACCTGCATCGCCTGGATTTGCAAAATGAAAACTGGAAAGAAAGCTTTGTATTGTAAGCAAATCAGGAATGAGCTTACCTGTCAGAATTGCTTCTCTTGTAAGTTTTCTTTTGACTGTATTTGGCATAACTACTCATACAGTTTTTCAAAACTAAACAATATAGACAAGTGAATGTGTGCACTTCTGTTAGATTTTAACAGGAAGAAGCAGGGCTGTAGATGAATTCCCAACACTTTCCTTGATAACTAGCATATGAAATGAAATGTCACTAAACAACTAAAATGCAGCCTTGTAACCCCACCACACAAGTTTTTGTTATTTTTAATTTTCTTTTTCTTTTTTTTTTCTTTCTGAAATATGATAGCACATCTAGATACAACTCTGGTTCATTGTGCACATTACTCTGTGTTAGCACAGATATCTATAAATGTTCTTTACACAGGTACAAAAAATATATACAGCCCTTCATGATTTGGGTATGGTTGATGTAATAGATTGTAGCTTTGGAATTCCTACATCCTAGCAGTTAAGCCTCTGCAAATGCAATTTGTCACAAGTCATGTGTTACCAAAATGCGCTCTGTGCCATTCTTTAAACAGTACTAATGCCTTAGGGAATTTAACCCACACTTCAGTCTACTGCTGATAGCACAGAAGTCCCCAATACAACCAATATATTGTAGCAGAACACAAACAGTGATAAAAGCATGAAGTTTTCTGGTTGTCCTCAAATAAAGTAGGCACCTATAATGGCTACTAGTTGTTGCTAACATATGTCATTAGAAAATACTGTAAACACATTGGTGTCCACCTGAGCAAAAAGCTGGGAAACATAAGTAATTTCTTCCTCACTGCAGCATAAGCCAGACACCTCAGTGGACTGCCTCTAGTAACTGATTAAGAAGAACGCTGCATCCATAAAATGAAAGAAGAAATTGATTCTGCTTCACCTGAACTGGCCTACGTATAGAAAGATGCCATCATGATTTTCACAGATTTAACTTGCAACAATACTAAATCTATGTTTTAAAAGTCATAGCCTTGTGAAGTGAGAAGTGACATTTTACTCTTCCTTACGAAACTTGGCATCAAGGTTGGTCCTGCATTAGCAACTTGGCCATCACATCAGAATAATGGGTCTTGTCTAAGTTGAAATTGGTTTCACTGTATCAAACATAAATAGAAAAAAATCAAATACATCAAAACATCTTTATCAGTGTCTGACATCTCCAATATTTCAGCTATTGTCTATTCAAATAATGTACAAACACAGCTAGTGTTTCTGAGCCATACTTCCTTAACACAAACATTTTCTTCACTTCATCACCTATAAAATGTTTATCTGTTTCCCTATATGATCCATGTCTGCATAAGGGAATTTTTAAAATGAATGCATATTTACTTCTGTAAAATAGAAATGGTACTGAAGAAGACTGGCTTGTTGTTCTTACAAGTAAAGGCAAATAACATAATCAAAGAAACACTGCATTATCTGAGGATCCAGCCAGCTCAAATAATACATTGAGCATGACAAGGGCTTTTTAAGATCCCTCAAGATTTTTAAGATAAATTATTTCCCACATTAAATGACGCCATTAATTATCGCAGATGAGTTCATAAGAAATGTGCACTCAATCAGCCTATGAAGAACCAGTCTATAGAAAGTTCTATTTTTCCTCCTGTGCGCACACCAGCAAGAGATTTCCCCCGTTCCAAGTAGTTTGGTTCTCACTGTGGCCTTTCACTGTTCAGCTACCAAGGACTCTATTCCAAAATAATTTCTAAGCACTCATGACAAACTGTGCATCATTTCTAAAACAATTGAAAAGATGTGTTCAACTTTGCACACAAATCTTTGTCATCCAAGTTAGCACAAATCCTAATAGCTGAAGCATTGCTCAGTTCCTGTACCACTTGCAGTATTTAAAAATTACTTTTAGTAAGAATGTTTGGTATTCCTAAAATTCCTAGTTGATCATTTCAAGGCCACATTAATCAACTCTCCAGTTTCAGCTAGATGATATTTCTGGTTTGATACAAATCTCATTTAAGTTAATGGTAAGATCTCTACTAAGTTGCTTTGAATTTCCTTGGCATTTTTGGGGAGAGAGAGGGTGAAGCTTGCCTGACAAAACATTCTGTGTTTCTTGCAAAACTTCAGTATTTCTTCTTTCTCCCCTCTACAGCTTGGGAAAAGAAAAGAGTCAAAGAGCACCTCTCCAAATTTTCAAAACTTAGGTGAATGCCACTCTTAGCATTTTTCTATTCATCACAGAGAAATAACGGAATCAAAATCACAGCTCAGGCAGTTGTCTTAAATTCCAGGTTGTAGTTACTACAGAAGTACACTGAAGGTCAGAGGCTGGGAAATACTTTTATTTGCTGACAAAAATAATGAAAAGATTGCTATTCCATGCTGCTGTGAAACAAGAAAATGTTTTAGGTTTCTCATTTTGCAAGACAGAAGACTACTTTCTGCCCAGATCTAAAATTGTAGGGTTTTTCCTTAACTCTCTCACACGTGTATTTATAATATTTAGCTATTAATAAAATTTTTACTTGCAACGTAGAATTAAACACTTCATTTGAATATGTGCAAAAATGACATTCAGCTCCAAAGCTAATAAAATCATTCATGGTCAAAAGGACATGCAATTAGGGGGAAAAAATACAAACGTGTCACCCCTTCTGTGTTTTACTGGATTGTTCAGTAATACATAAGGAGCAAAAATTGTATGGAATTTAGTCTAATTCAAACAAGGTAGAGTGGATAAACTCTCCTGCTAAGATATGCAATAACATATGGAAACGGTGCATATAATCTGTAAAATACTTGACAATCTTTGTAGATTGTAAGGGGAGGGTGGATTTTATTAAAGTTATTTTTGGTCCACTGGTTTAGACATTTTTAGACAGTAAGCTGCAGTTCAAGGGAAAATCCACCTTCTTAAATTAATTTCCTTATATTTCTGATCCTACGCTATTTTTTTGCTTTCATCTCTTCTGCCTGGAGTTTTCTGGCTGAGATGGGGTATATCTTAATATAAATCTAACAAATGAAAACACACAACTGCTGATTTCTCTCTCATTTTTTAGTAACCTTTCTTGATGATACATGAACCATGTGCTTTTTATTTATAATCACCAAGATGTGGTGAATTTGACAATTATTTTACGGGCTTCAATGCAACATTTTGCCTTATTGATCAAAAGTGAGAAATTTCAAATCAATACCTGGAAGTGTGGACTAATTTAATAGAACTTAACACATTGTAGTCAGATATTTTATGAGAAATACCCTTTAATGTGATATACACTACAGTTTACTTTTTCTGTCTCGCTAGAAGAGAGGTTGCATGAGTAAATGACAGGTTGCACAGTTATTTTGGAGACTTTCAGGTGCTTTTCAAGAATAATTTTGATATTTCATCATTTGGTCCTGTAAGACCATTTTACATCATGTTTTGAAGCAGTTTGGTCACATCACAATTCTATCACTTTCTATCAAAATTAATTAAAAAGTCATTAAAAGCAGAAACACCAGAAATTTGATGGCCAGGTGGAGTGAATTTCTTAGCAAGCACAAAAAAAGGAAAAGGAATTCCACTGTGGTTCTAAAAGACTGAGTTTGAGAGAGCATCAAGAAGCAGGTGTCAGATTCCCATTATAATTCATTCCTAACAGAATTACAAGTTGTAATTGGCAAAGCAGAAGCAAAACTTCTCTGTCGTATTTAGGCTGATCATTGAGAAGGGGAGGAGAAAAGTGAGTAATGATTTGCTGATGGCAGAAACGTCCCATGTGAGGGATGCTTACAGAGGTAAGGCATGGGTGCCTTGCAAATTGATCTATGGGATGAAGCAGAAGCATTACTTTGTGTTTATTTTGGAATTCAATACTGGGTAAAAAAATGAGCTACTCAAAAATCTGAGGCTGTACTGACATCGTGCCTGAGGAAGAGATAAGGGTGTTCCATTTCTTCATATTTCTCCACTTTGTGCTACTATTCCCTCCCACTTCTCAAGCCCTCCAGCTGATTTAAATTCTGGCAGTACCACGAAATCTAATTTGGTTCTAAAGTTTTGGTTTCACACCAGAGGAGTCAGAAAGGATATATCAGGGAGGGACACTGCAAATCTAGAAGCAATGAACAGATTTAGGCAATGTTTTTTCTTACCTCTTCAAATAACTGCATCACTAATCAAAACTAAAACAAGGCGGGGGGGAAGGGAAAAACAACCCCGCACTCTTTCTCAACTTCTCTCCAGGCAAATAAATGACAGCTGCTCAAAGCATGATCACTACAGCCTGGTCTACAGCATGCACTCACAGGTTCTGTTCTCTCCTTGCTACACCGGGCAATACCCTGAAAGTCAGAATAGTTTGTCTTTACAGTGTTTCTATCTGTTGATAAGATAAGCAAAACTATGAACAGATAAGCACATCAAAGATTTAGTACAGGTGCTTTAAACAGACATAAAACTAAACACCTGGAACCTTCTACAGAAGGAAGATTGAATTAATTCAGGTCATCTATAACCACAAAGTTTTGAGCAACTAAATTCCACAGTCTGTGGAGGAATTTCGCTGGTTCCTGCATAGCTGTAGCTTAAATAACTTATAACTTTTCCATTGTAACTAAGAAGTTTTGCTACCTCTCTCTCTTACACAGAAAGAACTTCTTAGCATGGAACCAAGGCAGAGGGCTGCCAACAATCCTCTAATCCTAACAATGATTATTTTTAAAATTTAAAAAAAAAAGAAAAAGAAAACAAACCTTTCAAGGAAGTGGTCTGTATAGGAAGCAATATTTTCCAACCCATGCCTTGTGAAAGTGCTCATATTCAGGGAAGACTGTTGAAAGGCTTGCTGTGATGAAAGAGGTATCTGAAGCTCATGAGGAAAGAAACAAACAAAAGAGAAGGTACCTACTTTCAGCAGCCTCCAGGACACCAAATCCAGAATACAATTTCTCATTTAATCTCATACTATTTAAAAATCCTATTCTTTGAGTGGCCAGGACATCCCTGTCTACCACAGAGACCAAGAGTTGTGATACTGGACCAAGATTAATCTTAACCAACAATACTGAATCTATCTTTCAAAACCAAGAACTGTTGCTATTCAGACTTCTGCAGTACCATCAGTTAGTTAACATACTAATATTACTCCTAACAACTTTCTAGACATACATATGAGTTGTATCTCCTAGTAAGCATAGTTTTAAGATAGAAAACTTTGTTTTAGAATCCTTGCATAAATAATATGACACAAATATATATGACTATATATATTATCATAGAATCACTTGGGTTGGAAAAGACCTTCAAGATCATTGAGTCCAACCATAAATCTACACTGCCAAAACCACCCCTAAACCACGTCCCTCAGCACCACGTCTACCTGTCTTTTAAATACCTCCAGGGATGGCGATTCCACCACTTCCCTGGACAGCCTGTTCCAATGCTTGATAACCCTTTCGGTAAAGAAGTTTTTCATAATATCCAATCTAAACCTCCCCTGGAACAACTTGAGGCCATTTCCTCTTGTCCTGTCTCTTGTTACCTGGGAGAAGAGACTGACCCCCACCTCACTATAACCTCCTTTCAGGTAGTTGTAGAGAGCGATAAGCTCTCCCCTCAACCTTCTCTGCTCCAGGCTAAACAGTCCCAACTCTCTCAGCCGCTCCTCATAAGACCTGTTCTCTAGACCCCTCACCAGCTTCGTTGCCCTTCTCTGGACACGCTCCAGCACCTCAATGTCTCTCCAATACTGTGGTGCCCAAAACTGAACACAGTACTCAAGTTGCCGCCTCACCAGTGCTGAGTACAGGGGCACAATCACTTCCCTGCTCCTGCTGGACACACCATTCTTGATACAGGCCAAGATGCCATTGGCCTTCTTGGCCACCTGGGCACACGGCTGGCTCATGTTCAGCCGACTGTCCACCAGGACCCCCAGATCCTTTTCTGCCAGGCAGCTTTCCAGCCACTCCTCCCCAAGCTTGTAGCACTGCCTGGGGTTACGTGTGTGACATATTTGACAAATATATATAATGTCTATTATGTTACACCTTCATTATTTGTTCTGCTGGAAAATGGCCAAGAGATGAAAATGTTCCTTCTGATTCAGAGACAGGACAACTGAAAACACGGTTTCGCTGAGCTCTAGATATGCATTCAGGAAACACAGACTATGGTACAATAGGGTTAATCATAGCATGACAACTTCCAGGGTACAGTCACAAAAGAGGAACAAAACTGATGATGAAGATCCATTTCTTTTCTCCGCCATTCTCCTTTTTATTTCAATGAGCATTGAATACATTTTTTGGCACACACGTTTGTCATCATTTCTACAATGTAAGGCAGCACCAGCCAAACATATTTTTTTTCCCTAATTCCACTAATTTTTCACTCTAAAAATTTCTGTGCAAATAAACTTGAGATGAAAGCGGTGCCTACTGATCTGCAATGTTTCAAGAAACTCTCAGAAGTGCTGTTTCTTTAGCAAAAAAACATAGTGCACATTATAGATGCCTATGAAATATTTTACACATATTTCTTCATTAGTTTTATTCCACATTAATGTCTGGCTGGTACATCTTGAAAGAAAAATGAACATACAAGACAATACTAAATCTAAATTAAAGAAAACAATTTAATCAAACTGTGGTCAAATTGCAGGAAACAGTATAAATCCACACTTGGCATCAAGTTTTTTCAAGATTCAAAAAACCTCATCAATTGCCAATTAGAGGCCAGATAAAATCCCAGTAGACACCACTAGTATAGAATTCCATCACATAAAATTAATGTTGCAGGCATGAAATGAAACAGACATTACTACAAGAGCAGAAGACTCAAACCACTGCAATAATTACAGCAGAGATGAACAAAGGCAGATTCATGAACATTTTTGCAATTAAGTGGGGCAGCCTCTCCCCACTGTTAGCTCCCAAGGTCACACATACACAGTTTTGGCAGATTTTTGGACAGCCTCCAGTTTATTCACAAAAGCAGAAGTTAGTCTAAAAATGCCATGAGTGTAACTGCAAAATAATTATTTGGGTCAAATTTGTACTAGATTTGCATTCATTTTTAAGCATTGAGATATCAGCCTGGGGCAAAAGAGTTTTAGGACTCAGCCACATGACTCCTGTAAGCAACATAGTATTAATAGCAGCAAAAGAAAGAATAAGAAACAAAAGCTGCACCCAACCAGCCCTCACTGGATTTTATTTACAAAATGATTTAGCAAATATTTATGACTATTCCAGTACTACTTCTTGGAAAAGAGAATAAAATAAAATAAATAAAATAAATAAAATAAAAATGCAAAGCTTACAATATAAGGTTACAGGCTTACAATGAATGATCTAATCAGCTCTAACCATATTCAGAAATACTTTAGTCCAGGAGGAACCTTGCAGTGCTCCGAAATGTACACTTATTCTAAATAAACTGCGCTGAGGATCATGCTGTGATCTCTGAGATCCACTGCATCAGGAGAGGTGCTGGAGCTGAGTAAGGCTACCTGATCTACTCCACGTATAACAACCAGTCCAACTAAGAAAAGGTGACAGAGGTAGGCAAGTGTCTCCTGAGAGGCACCCGTTTGCTGGCCTGATGCACTCTCTAGGGAGGTGTGCTGCTTACCAACCGCTCGTATCAGGGATGCCACCGAGAGGCCACCAAACCTCATGCAGTCCTCAAATTATTATTCACTGCTGCTGTTCCATGTGAGCACCAGCGATGCGGCTGGGAGCAGCCTGAAGACTATCAAGAAAGATTATAAAGCCCTGGGAGCTTTATAAGCATCCAGGTCAAGGGCTCTGGAGCACAGGCGGTTTTTTCATCAATCCTCCCAGTCAAAGGGAAGGGGGTTGATAGGACCAGGTGAATCTGGCAAATCAATAGCTGGCTACAGGACCAGTGCCACACCCAGGGGTTTGGCTTCCAAGATCATGGGACTCACTTTGAGTAACCTGGTGTCCTGGGGCCAGATGGGGTCCACCTGTCAGAGAAGGTGAAGAACATCTGTGGTCAGAAGCTTGCCAAGATGCTTGTAAAGAGGGCTTTAAATTAGAGTTGTTGGTGGAAAGGAACCACAATCCATCCCACTCCTACCAATATGATGCTAATACCAGTGGTAGAGGCCCAGAACCTTAAAGATCACTTTGTTCCAACCCTCCTGCCCTGGGCAAGGACACCTTCCACTATACCAGGTTGCTCAAAGCCCCATTCCACCTGGCCTTGAACCTTCCAGGAATGGGGCCTCCACAACTTCCATGGGCAACCTGTTTCAGTGTCTCACCACCCACAGAGTAAAGAATTTCTTCCTAAAATCTAACCTGAATCTACCCTCTTTCAGTTTAAAACCATTATCCCTCCTCCTATGGCTACATTCCCTGATAAAGAGTCCCTCTCCACCTTTTCTGTAGGCCCCCTTTAAGTACCGGAAGGCTGCTATAAGGTCTCCCTAGAGCCTTCTCCAGGCTGCACAACCCCAACTCTCTCAGCCTGTCTTCATAGCAGAGATGTTCCAACCCTCTGATGATCTTCTGGACTTGCTCAAACAGGTCCATATCCTTCTTATGTTGGGAGCCCCAGAGCTGTACACAGTAATCCAGGTCACGTCTCCCCAGAGCAGAGTAGAGGGGCAGAATCACCTCCCCCCCTCAACCTGCTGGCTATACTTCTTTTAATGCAGCCCAGGATATGGTTGGTCTTCTGGGCTGCAAGTGTACATTGCCAGCTCATGTTGAGCTTCTCATCCACCAACACCCCCAAGTCCTTCTAAGGGCTGCTCTCAATCCATTCTCCACTCAGCCTTTATTTGTGCATGGGATTGGCTCGTCCCCCTTGCAGTTTTTCCGTCTCCCACTTTTCTTCTTTAGTCACCAATATTCTTTTGCAGCAACTGCTCTGAGATTCCTAGTCTGTAGCACTCTGATGAATGTACACTTTTAAGCACTCTGCTTTTCACAGTTTTTTAGCACTGTGATTATAAAAAGCGTATTTAGCTTTGTGAATCACTTGGAAATACACATCAGCCAAAATGCTTTATTCTTGGGAAGGCATCTCTAAAATTAAGACTTACCCAAACTGCAGGCTGGAGGTTCACTCATCTGTTGCTCTAGACATGCTAATGAAATGCTGATTAGCTTAGGAACTTAAACTTGCCTAGGATTTTGGAAAGTGTGGCGTCTGAGACCTTAGAAGATACTGTAGGCAAAAACATAGTGTGCCCAGTCATGCAACTTGACTGAATAAAAATATTCATGAGTAATTCCACAAAATATAAAGAGATTAGGGGCTCTGGGCTAGACTGTGACTGGAAATCATGGGGACAATTCTGAGGGTGTAGACAGATGTGCACTTCCAAAATAGCTGTGAGATAGGAGAGATTACTTGCATGCCTCCATATGGTTGCTACCTTCCCACATCAGATCTGCTCATGTAAGTGCTAATTTAGTTCATTCAAAATGAACATTTACTTCCTTTTAAATAAAATACCAATTAAAAATACCTCCATCACAAAGACAAGGAGCAAAACTTGCAAAACCCTTCAGTTCAAACTTCAGACTAACCCACTTCATAGACTGAAGAAGGTTTGACACCATTTTCATGAGCAGCTGATTCTGGAGTTTTGAGAGCAGCAGTTTCAGCTGCTCCAGCTAACATGAAGGTAGCATCTACATTCATCCCTATTCCTTTACACTACCCACCCCTTCAAGACAGTTAAGCATGGGGCACACAGACACTGCTTTGAGCAAATGCAGAAGCTGCAGTTCACTGGTTAACTCTTTCCTTGTTCCACTTGACAGAGAAGATGGATCAGTTTCTGGCAGTTAATAACATCTAAGAGCTGGCCCAAGATGGTCAAAATTTCTCTTGCTCAAAGTAAGGGGAAAGGTGAAGAGGAGTTACGAGCAAACAGAGGACAGAACTGCAGTATATGCAACTGAACAGCAAAAGATCTGGTGACATTAATATCCCAAGCCTGTCTGAGCATCTCCAGCCCACATGAGCTAAAACCAGTCATCTCCAAAGGGAACTCCTTGATCTGTGGGATTTTTAAAGCATCAGTTCTTCAGACCTTGGTTCAAACGGAGGTTCTGTCCATATTGCAAACACTGCAGCACCTGAAGTTCGTGCACACAGACACAGACTAGCTTTAAACTATTTATCTCAGGTTCTGGCAGCAATAGAGTATCACACAGTTCAGAACCACACAGCTGGAGGGTATATATATGATGTCTTGAGAGTTTTGCATACAGGACTGATCTTCACCAGTAGCAATACACTAATTGTAAATTGGCATTCTAGGGTATACGTTCAAGTCACTCGTGTAACAACGCAGTCTTGTCTTTCACAATAGATGAAGCAGAAGAGCAGCTGGCAAAATTCTACTTCAAATATCAAGGCCAAATCATTTCACGAATATATCTACCCTGAAGTTAGGAACACAAGATAAACTACAGTCCTGTGTGGCAGAACCTTCTCCTTCAATGAAGCCTTTGAAAATCATAATTTCCACTTCAGACTTCTGGGGAAAATAAAATTTCAGTTTGGAGCTAGAAGCAGAACTTTTAAGATTTCCTCAGCAAGGAGCAGAGTGTTGAGAATATGTCATAGCAAATAATAACAATAGTTATAATAATTAGTATTTATAACAACAATAGTATTTAGCTTTAGAAATTTAATATTAAATTCATGCTCTATTTCAGCTTTAGATCCTCACTGAGCCTAGAAACTTTGAGAACTTTACGAGGTTCACAAGGCTTGAAATTCTGGGCAAAGAGCCCGAAAATCATCTTAATCTAATCCACATAGCAGATTTCCTTCCAGAACTTGGAAACCCAGGCTTTGACCGGTAAGGTGAGCATCTGCCCTTGCTTCTTTCAGCACCAGTTACTGAAACTGAAAGACGAAGTCTTTCTTCAAAATATGTAATGAGACTGGAGTTTGAGAATTCAGATGCATTCTAGTCACAACTATTATAATATTCCTATGCCATGAACAGCTGGTATTTGCATGCTGTATTCTTCTTGCTCTGAGCTGGAATTCTTGCAACTTTATCGCAACAGTCTTGTAAAATTGCTGAAGAGGTCTCATGACTCAGTTACAGTAAGGAAGGCCAAATTTATTAGAAGCAGATCCTATTCTGTATATTTTAGCAAAACTAGTTTTATGGGGAAAAAACCCACTGAAAGTCTTAAATTACTAGCTGACAAGTCTGACTTTTCATTATATTTTACTTTAAGAAAACAGATTCTACAAAAAGAGTTACTTATGGCACAAAGTTTAATCATTTTTCTCTATTTTTCTCATCTCTCTTTCTTATCTCTCTGAGAGACTTTGTGTGTTTCAGTCATGATTTCCTTGCAACAGCATTTAAAACAACTCCTGAAATCTCAAAATTTCAGTTTGAAACTGAAAGGTATACTGGAAAAGCCAGGCATAAAAATGCTCAGCAATTGAGACCAAATCATTCAGATGAGTCTTCTGTCACCATAGTAACCTACCTTCCACTGTTTGCACAGGAAAAAGCTAACATGCTCTAATGTCATGAAAGTGTATCTTATTATGATATATTCATGAATCCTTTATACCCAGTGATGAGCATTTACACATAAAATGCAATGCACTGATTTTATTTGGGTTAATTTCTTGAGTAAGGTCTTGTAGACTAATCCTAACACATTAAACATTTTTTTCCAACACAAAGTTTATACGTGTCTTAGAAAATATATAATAAATCATGATATCACATTAATTTCAGTGTGTAACTAGCTTTCCAATTACTTTCTTGTAAAAAGGATACATTTTTCAGCTTAATTCTTCAATATTATCAAATATTAATTAGTAAGATGACTTCTCCCTCCTACATAATAAATCTCGCTACTTTTCCTGACTCTGTTTCTTTAGGAGCTAGTCACTTTTAGCAAGGGTTGTAGAGTTAGATTCAATCCTGATTTGAAACATGATCTTATAAAGATTTACGTATATCCTTAATATTATAGACTTATTTATTAAATAGGTCTGTACCTCCTTGCAGCATAGGGCATAAATTAACAAAAGATAAGGTACTTTTCCTTGAGAAAAAAATGGCAATACATTCAATGTGCACAGACAAGTCTTCAAACTAAACTGGGCTTTTCTAGGAATACAACATGTTCTATTAAAAAGGTCATTCGAGAAGGACACCACAGGCTGGCAAAACAGCACAGTTTAAATAGTATTTAAAAAGATAGCACAGCTTAATATATTGTTCAAAGTCTACAAGTAGTATACTTCATGGCCAGGACTTTCTAATTCAACCTGCAAAGCAAAACATACAAATTATCATCTTATTTAAACTATACTGTTTGCAGGACGTAGCCTAGATAGATACATTTTAGGACTGATCCGGTTCCACGTGAACTGAAAAGTTCCAATGAAGAAATGCCACAATCTCATAAGAATCGATGACATCTTTGTGAGGCAATATTTCTGTGAACTTATCATTTGGCAGAATTTTACATTTCACATCTGTGTCCATTCAAGAGGCAAATAGCCGAGTTTCCTACAGCACGTCCACAAACTGTATTAAAAAATCCAAATCAGTTATAGTCTCACGTTGCTTTTAGAAGGAATAAAATGTGTCAAAGACATAAATCAGGTAAATCTTTTGTAATGGACCTGTAATTTAAATACTGTAGGAATATAAAACATCAGAAATCTCCAACAGTCTCAGGAATATAATATTATCTTCTCCTAACATGCCTACCAAGTCCTTAGAACTGTCAATTATACTTTGCACTTTTTAAAGGCAGGAGAGAGGCTGTAGCTCTGTGACATTTTTGGTTCTGTGAAGTTGGTTAAGCAGTTTCCCATTCCAATTTGCAGTGGGAAAAGGACAAAATCTGGGCAGATTCTAGTGCCTAAGCAACTGATATGATTAATGTTACTCCTGCATTAGAAGGCAAAAGTATTGAACAAACAGAAGGAAAGGGGAAGAGCAAGGGCGAGGGCAAGATTCCTTCAGAGTCCTGCTTGGTTTCACTGAGGATCGTTGAAAACCGAAAACCAGAGGCAGTCCCAGACTACTGACCCTTCTCCAACTGACTGATGCCTGCCTGGCCAGTAAAGATTCTTTGGATGTCTCAGCAGGTGCTTAGCTTAAGCTGAGCATGCTAACGTGGAGCCTAATGGCTTATTAAATGCTAGACAATTTTTAACTGTTGGCCAATAGATAAATATTTTGTATTCATAAACTACATATATCCTGCTTGCAGAGTCTCTTTTTACATGGCTGAAGATATCTGAACGTGGTGACCCAAAAGAAGAGCTGTAACATGTCAATGGACAATGTGGACAGCCTCCATCCTTTTGATTGAAAGACAGACTGAAAGCAGGATTGATGATTTGTAATTCAGGGTAATCGGTGGCAATTTGTAGAGTCTGCTCAGACTGTTCTGCACAGAAGGTCACAACCTAAACCCAGAAGTCATCACTCACCCAAGGGGAAAAAAAAAATAAAATAGAAAAAGGAAACTACTTCTCTCCTTCCAGAGGAAAGCTTGAAGGTGTGGGTCATTTAGAAATGACTCTGTATGAGATTAGGAATATTTTCAGGGTTAAGGTGCATTGAGGTAAAGGCTTGAAAGGCATTTGGAATCTGTCATGAGAGCACTAAACCCAAGGCAGATGTATGACCTTAGTGGAGGGTTGCAGCTAATTTTCCTGTTCTATTAAAAACAGTAAAGGGAGAACTTGGAGATAAAAAAGCAAGAAAAGAGCAAGAAAAGAAAATGGGTCTGAAATCAGAGATGGGATTATGGAGAGAGGTGAAATGGCAATTTAGTGCGCAGCTAAGGAGAAAAAAAAGTAAACATGCTGAGCTGGAGGAAAAGAGAGATGTAATGCTGAGCAGTGTGCCTGTGGAGAAGAGAGACTACGTTGAGTCTCTGTGATGAAGCAAGTTCAGGCAAAACATGATGAATAGCATAGAAAATCTAGTACCTTAGATATTTGAACCAAGGAGTTAGATCAGCAGTTGAAAGAGACTGGAGCAACTCCAAAACTATTGATGAAAGCTAGGCCATGCTGTGAATCGGGTCATTCAACATGCCAGAAGACAATTCAGTCCCTGAAAACAGTGTTTCAGGATAAATAAGGTACAGTGTGCAGGACACAGAGGAGAAGACATCAACCCTTATGGCAGGGACTGGGATAGCTGACACAATCCATATTGTTCCAAGTCAGATCTACCATATTAGCCTGACAATGCATTCCCTTTCTCCACAAAAAGAGCCAGCCCAGGTAACACTCCCCAGAATAAGCATAAAACTAATTACAATGCGAATGAGTAGCACAATGAAACCCATTTATCCTCAGATCACTTGAGAGTTGTAGCTCTTCAGTAGTCATATTGCAGTGCAGCAGTTAGGAAACCCCAAGAATGACCGTGAAAACCTACAAAGCTATTGCAAGGGCATTTACACATTCATCAGATTGAGAAACAGCCCAGTTTAGACAATAAATAATTGTTAGTATCTGTAAACTGCATAGTGCCTGCTTACAATCTCTTTGCACATGGCTAAATGACAAAAAGCAGAGCCCCACTACTGATCACCCACAGATTCCAGATAGGATGCATGAGGCATAGAAGACGGGAGCACCTGCAGTAAGGTACAAGTAAATGAACCTGACAATTGAAATACAGCCTTAATGGTCCTTTCTAAGAACTACTAGCTAAAATCTTCAACAGGAATTTTACTTCAAGTTCTTCCGTCTTCATGGACCTGCAGCTAAAACGCAATTACTTGTCTATAGAACTCAGAGAATGACAAAAAGAAAGGCAGTAAATAGGTGAAGATTTCCAAGTATTTAACACCTTTCACAACTGCTCAACTTTGCACTCTTTTCCTTCTACAAGAAAGTCTGTTTCCTACGAGGCTGTTTTCCAAACAACCCATTTCATTCAAAGTCTTTGTATATAAGAGGTTTTAAATAAGACTGCTTTAGACAGCTGCAGGAAACAATCACCTGGAGCTTTCAGCTAGGTTCAGTGAAAGCATGAGATGATTTTCAGAGTCAGTATCTTCTTATTCTGAAGTCTGAAAAAACCTTATTCTTTCTCCTGCCTGAAACAAAACCACATAAATATGAAGTACGCTCTTTGCAAAATTTTAATCCAGTGCTAAATTCCTTTAATAAAGAGAGTTTGGGGTTCTAACAGAGACCAACAGAAAACACCTTGCAAATTAAGAATGCAAGACACCACAGGTTCTTTAAAACCATTAGATTCTACTTATTGGAATCAAAGATTTTTGCATTGGGTCTATGCAATGAATTTAGGAACCTTATCCTTAGACGGAAACGTTAAGAGATCATCAAAGCAGATTTGGAACTGTTATTTTGAGACAAAATTAGGGATTTTGTGAAGTGCTCTTGTTTTATGAAGATTTGAGAAGATACCTATTTTCAAAATTAATTTTTCTGTGATACCATTATTTTTGGTTTGTGTCATATTGTACACAATTCTGGCATGGCTTGAATGATACTTGGAGCTTCAGAATCAGGATGTTAGACCACAAATGCTTTGAATAGCTTCTCTCCCAAAGGAGGCTAAAGGATCAATAAGCAGATGGTACTTAAATGATTTGAAAGTAAAATTAGAACAATCAGGGACAAGGTGTGGGAACCATGTATAACATTAGTGGCAGCTTCCTTCCACAGCAGTTAAGTACCATGTCTAGTGAGGAAAAGTTCCACTGTCTGGTTACTTTGTAGCTTAGGAATTTTTATTATATTATCAAAAATACTATACATTTCATGAACTCAGCTCTTCATCTATTTTTTTGAGCAGCAACTGGGAAATCAAGCACTTTTAACATCCATGTTGAAACAGCAGTAGAATGATAGCTCGCTTTTCATCTACCTGAATAGCATTAGATTCTGTCTTTTTGTATTTAAAGATTATCACTGTCCCTTGATGAGCTGTTTGAATCAGAGGCTACAAGCCTGTTTTTGGAGCACAAAAATAATTAGGATGTACTACCTGACACAGCGATCCTTACTGTACTGTTGAAGACATCACTAAAGAAAAAATGACTGGTAATGTAGAGACTAGTTAGAAAACAATAAATTGTTCTGTTCTGAAATAAACATGAAACCATTCAAAATTTGAAGTAGAAAGTACACTGTAATAGCCAACAACTGCTTAGAGATTCAAGTTCATATTCCTGGTTTGCCTGACATAGAGCACAAGTCTTCTGTGATTTAGATTCAAGGAACTGGTGTTCTGAACATCTCTTGCCCTTGCCCCGTCCCGACTCACAAATTGAAATACATGATTATTCTTCAGTAGTTCTGCTTTACACACTTAAAAATCCCCATATATTCTCTCCTGCTTTACTGCATCCCAGTGACAGCTCTCATTTTCATACCATATCAGAAAAAACATTCTGTTTGTCCAGCTAGCATTAATCAGAACTTGACACCTAATACTTGTCGGAATCTCCGAAGTAATATATTGCAAACAGTAAGATAAAAAAAAAGTCAAGCTAGTCATTATACCCCAATAGCACTACCAAGAGCTTCACTAAGCACTTTTTATTAACATTTTTTCTGCATTTACATAAAAATTAGGTTTTTCCTTCTGTTTCCTGATAAATGATAAATGAGGATTTTGATGTACCAATATGTAAGTACCTAATGTTATCTTTCCAAGAGGATCTGATTAGAGTAATAGTAACAGAAATCCCTTTTTATTTATGCCAGATTTTACAATGCAGCAAAGCATTCCAATGCTATAAAACACATATATATTTTTATGTAAGGTTCCTCCATCTTTTCCTATAGCAACAGCAGCAGATGATAAATTACTATAGCTGAAAGAAAGCTGAAGAGGCAATTTATCCCAGGAGACAGACAGAAAATGTATATTTCCCCACATGCATATGAGCTATCCCTTTAGCAAAGCTTGAATCTTTGCTCCTTCAGAAGTGCTCTGCTTTCTAAAGCATGGACTCTGGGCAAACTGACACCAATCACTTTGCAACCCTGTATTTGTCTACCACACAAAGGAGCACAAGTTGTCCTCTCTTATTTTTGTCGTTTGCTTTGTTACCATTGCATCTTTTGAACTGCAAAATGTAGTGCCAGTTGTTTTAAAGCCAGCGCCTAGAGATTCATATAAAGGCATACACGGTATTCTTCACACACCTGACTGACAGCTACAGCTACAGTTTGAGATTTTAACATACGTTTCTTCCAAATATTTCAACCCAATCTTGTAAAGTCCTAAAAGCATATACTCTTCAAACAACTTTGGCACTCAGATAATGTGATCATTTATAGAATGTAATGAATCTTTGCATAGAGGCTACTGAAATTTCAGAACTAAATGCTTAATGTTGTGTTGTCCATTCAATATTTAAATACATCTGAACATGGGGTAAGATTCAGGGGTTCTAAAGTAGCAATGCAGAATTGAAACATCATAATAAGAACTATTGATCATTGCTTTCCTAAGCCCTAAAATGTGTGTAATAGGACAACCTATTGCACTTGTGTAGATCACAATGCAAGACCTCTAACTAGAACCTTAACCTCAGAGCCTGCCTTATCCGGTGTTTATACAATCTTTATCATAAAGAGTCTTGAGTTGGTCAAAACCATCAGAAGCTATTTCCAAGAACAGACAAATAAGTGGTAACTGAATCTTGAAAAAACCTAGAGACCTTCCAGTGACCTGTAATAGTAGAGTCCCTGTTACAGATCAGGACTCTGTTGTGCTACACATTGTACAGAGTAAAACTGTTATTACATTGCTCTTACCACTTACAGATGTAATTGGATGCATACATGCATTACACGTATGTATGTGTACAATATGAATATAATTTATATTACACATGAATATGAACCAGGAAAGTGAGAGTTCATAACCCTGAAGGTTTAATTCAGATACAAGTCTTCTTGTCTTCTACTGTGTGGAGCAGTCATTCTGTTTAACATCTTTGTTTTTAGTCATTTGCAGAGCCTAAAGTAACATATGACCAATGTTCAGGCACTACCTGGAGTTATACCTTGAATAACAGACAAAAAATTTACAAAATACAGTTTTGAAATGCTGTGCTTCCCTACTCTGCAATAAATAGTTAAATCTGTAATATTTCCTTTCCTTCACCCAAGGGAGGACCATACCAAAGGTTAGTATGAAAAACATGAGTATAATTCTGGAATATTTTGACAAGAACCACCCCCCCCCAAAAAAAAACAAACAAACAAACAAACCACCACCAAAAAACCCCCAAAAACCTAAAGAAAAAATCTATTCTTACAGTGATCTGACAGGGCTTTAAGGCTAACTTCCCTCCAGGTGGCAATTCTCCCTTGAGACAGTTCTTTTCAACCTCTCACAGCCCTGGGCCTAATCTCCCCGATAAATGTAATTCCTGAATGGCAACAGTGGCAACATATGCCTGGAATTTCAGAAAGATGGGAGTCACCGTTTTAGGTTAGGGAAAAAAAAATCATTTATCTTTCCAATAAAACATCAGATTTGTCTGGCTTATATAAAACCTTACTGCATGTTTGCTGCTTCTACGTTGCTTCATTGCACTTACCTTATATCGGCTCTTTTCTTTGAAGTTGTTTTTAAAGCCCTAACTCAACTAAACCAAGGGATTGTTATGTCAGCGGTTGAAGCTGCTAGTCATTAAAGAGCTGGACCCACCCATGGAAAGTTTTTAAACACCTTCTCAAACACAGCCAATATTCCATTCTCTTTCTTTGAGTGCAATCCCCGTGTGCCTACAGCCCCCACACACAGGATGGGTGGGATTTTTTGCTTTGATAATGTACAGGCATTGTCAAGAAGCTTTATGGTTTTTGTCTTGTGACAAATCGGAAAAGTACAACGAATCCCTTCAGTGCAATGGTCCTCTGGAGGCAACTCACAAAGCGCTGTATTGTTCAAGAAGTCTTTAACTTTCTTTTACTCTACAAGAAAGCTACTGAAGTTAAAAAATACTATAGCACAACTAGAAATAATAGAACAAAATTGCACTCATAAATGGAACCTCCTGCGTACAAACATCATTGAGACAAAAGCTTAGCAAGATTCAATAAAAATAAGTTACATATAAATGAGAGATAAATCTCCATTTAAGTAAATAGGGTATACTTCTGTAGGCTAAATCTGTCATGCCTGCCTAGTAAGAAATTTCCTATGCAGAGAGGAAAGCACATGAGCAGCCCCCAAAAAGGGAATTAGCACCTTTCTCTTAAGGGTCTCTCACCAAAATCAGAGTTGCTGCTGTGGATTGGGGCAATGTTTCTGTCATTACTACTGAGTACCATGAGTTACTAATATGCAGGTTGGGATGCAAAGACCTGAATGAATCTCTGTCCTAGCTAAGAAGAAAACACACGATCATGTTAAAATACGGCTTTATTTAAGCTAATATATGCTGTCCCTCTGAGGAACACTGCTGCATTACATAGCCTACACAGCTAGGTCAGGATCCAACCAGATCAAGGTAAATTAAGTATTTCACATGTTGAATAAAAGAAAGTACAAGATGCTGGAACATACATTAAACACAGTATGACATTACAGCTGAATCTTATTAAGACATAGAACTGAAAGTGCTTTAAAATATCACTCTGGTTATTATTTGATAGCCCAGAGGCAGCATTATAGTTAAGTCTTATCATTAAGGTCAATGGCTCCCATATATAGGAACAGAAAATTCACTCTAAAAGGATTAAAGCTGCCAACGCCTTCATGACAGCATGATGTTTAGAAGAGAATGAGGAGAATGGGGAGAATTATTTCTCAATTGTCTTTTTTATAATATTCCAATATTTCCATGTAAAATTCCTTGTTATTTGTGGTTTGGCTTTAAGATGAAGAAGGCTTACAATGTGGTAGCCACTAGAATGCTTTATTTTAATACAAAAGAAGTTGGCAACAAAAGCAATTATTTTCATACTTCTGTGTCACAGCTTTTAGCATATTGTTGCCATCAGCATGTAGTTATTTGTACAGCACAAGCATGTAGGTGTGATCACCTTATTGTGCCAAGCCGCTGTGAAACACAGCCTGGTGATGTGAGAGAGTCTCAGAAACTTTGCCAGTGATACCAAATTGAGAGGGAGCAGTCAATGTGCTGGAGGGCAGGGCTGCTATTCAGGGGGACCTAGGCAGACTGGAGAAGTGGGGTGCCAGGAATCTCATGAAGCTCAATAAAGGTAAATCATTGCATCTGGAATGGAATAGCCCCATGTAAAGTATAGGCTCTGGAGCATCTTGGCTTGAAAGGACCTGGAGAGCCTGGAAAATAGAAAGCTGAACATGACTCAGCACTGTGCCCTTACAACCAAAAAGGAAAATTGCATCCTGGGCTCTGCGAGCAAGCCAAGGAAGTTATTATTCCCCTCTGTGTGGCATTTGTGAGACCAGTTCTCCAAAGAACTTTACACAGTGCTTCAAGTCCAGGATACCAACAAGATGGTCAGGGGGCTGAAGAATGACATGTGAGGAGAGACTGAGGGAGCTGAGTTTATTCATCCTTAAAAATTAGAAGGCTCAAGGGAGATCGTACCTCTGTCTACAGCTACCTAACTGGAAGGTATAGAGAAGATGGAGCCAAACTTCTCAGAGGTACATTGTGCAAGGATGAGAAGCAGCAGACATGAGATGCAAGCTGGCAAATTCCAATTTGATATAAGGAACCATTTTTTTGGTTGGATGGCTATTGCGTTTTTATATTATAAGCATTGTCAAAGGAGGCTGGACTAGGTAACCCCTGCAAGCCTCAATGAATCTATGGCTAACAACAAGCAGTCCTTGTCCAAACACTTCTAAAGACATCATTATCACTTTACACAACAGTTTGAGGCTTTAGCCAAGACCGCAGTCTGACTGTGGTGTCTGCTATACATATAGAGTCCTCATTAGAACTTCCTGCAGTCTAAGACCTGCAGTACCGGTCCGCTGAAATCAAAGCCAGTACAAGCATGACAACAATATGTATTAGACCTCCAAACTCTTGAAACACAGAGAAATTGATTAACCATGTTATTTGCCTTTAGACATCCCATAAGCAAAAGAATTAGAAGTGAATAATTCTGTTACCATGTTAAATAGTTAAATGCATTAGGAACCTGTTTCAAATGATTTCTTGTTTAGCTTCAACTGTAATATCATTTAAAGTATCTTAACCTTTTAAAATATATGAATCTGTGAATTGTGAAATATTATTATTTCATATTAGTAATATTCCACTTTTGGTTTGATTGCACCGAAATTTTCATTGAGAATACTGCCATTTTAGGCACCTTTAATTGAGAAAGACTAGTATCTGTCCCTTTGGGGGAAAAGAAAAGTAGTAAAGTAACTCACGCTCTTCCTACTGGTCTCTTCCTTTAGAGGAATACATAGGCATATAAAAGGGCAGGGAAAGAAAGCAGGAAAAGAGAAGAGGCAACATTTTCTCTTCTGCAAATTCTCATGTGCAGCCACACTGCTGGAAAAACTTACCCCCCTCACAACCTTTCTATGCTGGGCAAGCCTTAACTCAGGCAAAATACATGCCGACATATAAACTCTTCAATCTATGTGGGACAATCTGTATACCCACAGCCTTCCTGTAGATACCCAAAACTAATGGGGTAACAACCCCTGTCTTTTGTTAGTGCAGTTTCACCGCCTCACTGTCTCTTGTTTTAGGTATTCCCGTATTTACTCGGCCTTCTGCTGGAGTTTAGTGTCTCAGAGGGACTATAGCTGTTTTCCACAGTTAGATATTCCTTCCTACAGGGAGTTTTGTAGCCTATGTCCTTAAACTCACTCCTTCAGTAGATTTTCTAGAAGAACTCCACCTCTTCAAAGGCAAGTTGCCAGTGGGAGGAGACCTACCTGTTGAGATTTGGCAGTGGGATTTGACAGTATTGCCACAGTTCTTCACGTAATCGCCTAGAAATGGCTTTCTATTTTTAGCCAATGGGAACAAGAAAGTCTCAAGGTCCCTATGCTTTTGCACAAAACAGGATGCACGGAACAGGTTATTACCTAAAACAGCAACGATGCCACTGATCTCAGCCTAATAGAGCACTGAACATGTCAGCTAAGTACAGCATCACAGTTACCACTAGAAAATCACCTGACACATGACTTCCAGCCTGTGTGACTTGGATGCACAGGCTGAATGCTTGAAAATGGCATGTCATGGTAGAGCCTTGTAGGGTGTTTGTGTGAACAAGGACACAGTCCCCGCCACAGCCTCCTGTTGATCCCCTGAGCAGCAGAAAAGGGGCAGCCATTCCACGCCTTTTCTTAACTGAAAAAGGTGAGACCAACTGTGATACCCAGGTTCCCTATCTAACCTTCTGCATTGGTTTACTGGCTTGCACCTGACAAAGACAGAGCATTTTGACATTCTGGGTCAGTTACAGCCAAAATCTCAAAGCAACGCTTTATCAAATCCTAAAATAAACCCTAGATTATGTGTACATCTTCTCTACACTTCAGAGGGCATCTTTGTAAAGTATTCCTATCTAATGCCTCGCAATATTTGCTCTAAGAAAATGAATGCATTAATTGTAATAGATTTAGAATACAGCAATGTGTCCTCAGCTTTCAAGGTCATTTCTGATGACTTCTATTAAAACAGTTCATACTCTATTTAATATTTTAATTTCATTTTAGTAGCCAAGAAATTAAACTGCCTTCTTTAGAAATATCAATATGATTTAAAGGAAGTTATTTGAATAAATAAACTCAGATGGCTATTATTAACTTGAAAATTTGCCTTTACTGCTATAAGCTTTACATTTAAAGAAATCATTGCGAAGCTGAAAACATACATTTCTGAACTTAATAAAATAATTACGGATTTTAAAAAATAAAAAAAAATTAAAGAATTCAGCGCATCAGTAGTTTCATTCCTAAGAAGGAAATACAGCAGTACAACACGTTTGAATTGGTGTAAGGCAAAATTAAAGAAGGCAGCAGCTCTGGTTTTAGGAGGGTAAAGAGGATTCCTCTTCTAAATAGTTCTGTCTCTTTTGTTGTCAACAGTACTGATATACAGTGTCCTCTCAGAAATCTTTTAATAGATATTCAGTTACTGAAGTATGAGCTTTTTACATTTTAATAACCTGAAAACTGCATTTTTATCTTTAGATTATATGCTATCAGATAACAGTCAAATTCCGCCTGCCAGGCACAATGTATAAATGAAAGCTGACCCAAATACCTAATTTCATATTGGGGTCATTATTGCTTCTTCTTTTAAAGTATCTAACAGATTGTAGCCAAAATCTATTTGATGAGAAAATGATAAATTTTCACTGCATTATCAGAATTAAATTGTCAGGCTTGCTAGGGATACAGGTATGGGTTTTTTTCACCCCAGTTTTGTGTCCAGTTTTTAAAAATGAATTGAAGTATCCAGTAAGAACTGCTGAAAGCAAAAGAAATGTAGAACAGAGTCATGCTCCATGATTTACACATCCTATTCAGCATAGATATGGCAAAGGTCCCAGAACACTGTGTGAGTTTCTCAAGGCCACAGTAAGAGCTAAACATAATGAGGTAAGCAAAAGTTTTTCTTATATGATCGTTGAAGCATTCTTGAAGGTCAGATGATGAGAAACATTCTTATTATGCATGTAGAGAAACTGCAATAAATATAAATCAATTTTGATTGGAATCACTGTTTTGCCTGATCTCACTACGCTACCACTCTGTATTCTGTTTTCATTCTGGCTTCATCAACCTGGTTTTAATCTGGGCTCTTTTGTTATTGTTTTTTTCACTTTTAATTATATAGCATATTTTCACAGAAGATCTTGGAGGTGATATTTCTGTAGCAGTGGATCTGCATCTATAAGGATGCTTACTGACATTTTTACTATCTTCTGTCCATGGTTAAAATGGCCTTATTTCTGAATACGATAGCATATGGTAATAGAAGCCTCAGAATTTTGATTCTTTTTAGACATATATTTTAGACAATATTAGAGTTTTAGAAGTGCATTGTATTTACCAAGATGTTCTATTGAAATGAATGGCAAAATGCCCATTGGTTTCAGTTGGAGTAAAGATAGGCCACTGCCAAGGGTTTTCATAAATTCTTCCTTTGAGCATAATACACAGTGTACATCTGTTGAATAATTGCCAGTCTGAGCCATTTTTTAGCCTATTATATATTCAAGAGTGATCAGAAATGGTAATGCCATGTGAATTTGAAGCAATAAATCCTCTGAAAGACAAGTTAGATTTATAAACTGAATACTTATTCTGCTAATGCTTACAAACCTAGCTGTCTTTACTTACATAGGCAAAGCTTACGACAGTATTTGTAGGGTTGTTTCCAACTTCAGGTTTTGGGGTTTTCTTGTAAGGTTTTCTGATTGTTTTACAAGCCAGCAGACAGACATAACATTTGTTTTATCATGATTCCATGATAATGGAATTTATCCATTCTATGGATTTGTCTTATTGTGAGTATCAGACTGCTACAATTATTATTCTAAATTTGCAGGACTCAAAAGAGTACCTAGAAGGGAATGAAAAAGCAACAAATTCTGAAAGGCTCATATCTTGCTGAATGGCACAGTATCAAATTCCCAACACGAGGAACATGACAAAACCGTGCCATGTTTGTCCATTAAATACAAATGTCATTAGCTGATGTGATGGATACCTACTTGACTTTTATACATTATTTATTATAACAGCCTTATCTCTCTTGGTTTTGGGGTTTTTTTGCTTTGGGTTTTTTTGGTGGTTTTTTTTTTAATTTGTTTTAAATATAGTATGTGTCATAGTAAAAAAGAAAAAATGAGTTTTGGAAACATCTTAGAGAAAACAGCTGAAAAGAAAAACATTTTTATCTCTTCTTTTTACTTCTTTTACTAAGAAGTGATAGGCAGCAATTTTATTTTATTTTTTACTATCCAAAAACCAGTACACAAATGTACTAATTGCTCCTCCTAAACACATTTGTAGAAGGGCCATTTGACTAGCCCAGTTTCTCACAAAGTGTTTAACCCACATCTTACTCTCACCCTCATACTCAACAGTCATGTTACAATACCTTTGCAGTGTCATTTGGTGAGTAATGCTGTTGAAACTGAGAAATATTGGCCTAATAAAGAAAATACTTTATATGACTGTTGTCTTAGTTTCTGTAAGTGTAAACTGAGATTTCCTCTGAGAAACTAGAAGTTTTAAGGATTATATATACTGTATATAAAAGTATAAAAATATATCATTACCAAGTTAGAAAATAAAGTTGAAAGGTGGCAATATGTAGGAGGACTGAATCAAATGAATCAAAATTCTTCTGAAGATGCCCAGGCTTCCAGCTAACGATATAATTAAAATAGAATTGTTTTCAAAATGTTGCATGGGAAAAACTGTGTTCTTGTATTCAAAACTTTTTCAATGAAGTTGCAGACTTCTTATCCAATAATTTATTATTAAATTCTATACACATATCTAGAACACATTAGTAAAAATTGTTCTTATAACAAAGCTTTCAAAACTGAATCACGCTACATCTTTTCTCAACGAGACTTCTTGGGAAAACAGATACGAAAAGAATTTTTCCCTAGGCTGTGAAAAACAAATTTCCTAGGCTTAGAAACAGTGTCTCATGCAGTGTGGCACAGAAATAAACACAAAACACATAGCATTGAAAAACTGGAAATTTTTGCTATAATTGAGGCACTTTACAGTGCAATAAAAGATAACCCAGTGCCAGAGATACTAACCATTAATCAGACGTATAGCAATGCTTCCTCAAATTCCCCGTGTGATTATAGCTTCCCTTTGTTTTGTACAGCTTAGCGACTTAAAAGCTACATCACAGTATTTATTTGGAAGGGAAAGGGGAAAAAAACACCCCACCTTTTAAATCATTCTAAAAACCCATTCACCTAATGCCTTGTGGCTTTATGTAAATAATGTGATTGGACAGTAATGATGACAATGGGTATAGTTAGCAGCTATGAAATTGTGAGTTCTTAAACACCCCTAGAAGAATCCAAAATCATATAAGAACCCTTTTTTTTTGCTCTGTTTAATTGTTTTATACATTCTTTTTCATCTGTCTCCAATGCATGCCCAAGGTATGATAATTGCAACCTTCTGAGAAAGCATACCTTTGGGATGGCTATCAGTTACTTGTATAAAGAGAGTCAAGAAAATAAGTACTCCATACACCTTCTGGCTAACATTTTCAAAAGACGTGCCTCTATTCTATGAAAATAACATAGTCTGGTTTTCTCTGCCCACTCTATCTAGGCAAGGAAAATTTTAAGACTGAAGTTGTACTGAACTCTATTATAAGCAAACACATAGATGTAGCAGAAGTCTTTGCAGCCGGCATTGTGAACTTGGAAATTATACTATTCTCAAGAGTGTTAGAACCCTTAAAGAGTTTAAGATACATGAAAATACAACTCTGGCATTCCTGTTTAAGTGCTACCAAAGTCTAGCTGAAAACGTTGAAATTATTTTTTGAAGAAACTGAAAGCAAAATTTCAATAAGCTTTCTGCTTTATCTTTCAGCAAATAACATTGAGACCTTTCAGAAAAACTAAAGATTTTCTGCACAATTTGGTGAATCTGTGTGAGGCACTACAAACAGGAAACTGAAGAAAATTAAAGACTGGTTCATGGGAAGAAATTTCCGTTAAGTTTGCTACTGTAGAAGAAGAACAAAGGCCTGCTATCCGTACGCGATGCACTCAGTTTAGGAAATAACTGATAAAAGCAGCAACTCCAAAGAAAACACTGCAGGAGAATTTGTGGTTGTAGGTATGTTCTAAAAACAACCTACAGAACCAGTCACTTGAACAAAGTCTTTCAAAGAAGTGACTATTGCAAAACTGAATCTCTATTATTGCCTCTTTCAGTGGGATAACTTTGGCTAACTGAAACAATCAGCTACAGCATTGCCAGCGTGTCTCAGAATATGTGAGAAGTATACAGGGTCAAAGCCTCACCACTGGTAAGCCCAACCTGCCATTCATTCACCTTGTAACAAGTACTTCGCTCTGACGCTGATAACCCTTTCCTCCCAGCCTCATGATAGGATGAGACTCTCTTCTGCTCCCAGGTCCCAGTGGAGGTCAGAAGCTAGGCCAATATTCATCTGAAAGCTTAGACACCCCAGTGGCCTATTGACAATAGAGTGGCTGCCTTGCCCCAAAAGGCTTCCCACACCTCATATCTTCATATGGGGTTTTTCAGCTATGTAACTCAACGTAGCAACTGTTCTATGATCCCTTCTGGAAGATACCTTGCTGGTCCCCAAAATGAACCATGGTTTCTGTATACATCTCTGCTCACAGAGATGGAGTATGGACAAAGATCCCTCAAGAAAAGGCTCCTTCCCAGGTCCATCCTCCACTCAGGGTTTTTTGGGGGGTTGGGGTTTTGGTTTTAGGTTTTTTTTAAATTGTCGGAGGCTGTAGTTGTGACCAGGAGCTCAGGGCTCTCAGCCTGGTAATTACACAAATCTAGGTCAGAAATACCTCCAGTCATGGCTGACCAGAAGGACACAGAATCACTGAGGTTAGAAGGGACGTCTGGAGATCAACTAGTCCAAATCCCTGATCAAAGCAGGTCATCTAGAGCAACTTATTCTCCAGGAACATAGACTCCAGAGCCTGTCTGGGCAACTTGTTCCAGTGTTACTCACCCTTATAGTAAAAAAGGTTGTTTCTTCTGTTTAAAGGGTATTTCTTGTATTTTTCTTCCCCTCTTTGCAGCTTTTCCTTTAACTGGATACCACTGAGGAGAGGCTGCCTCTGTTTTCTTTACTTTCCCCCATGAGGTATTTATATAAATTTATAAGATCCCCTCAGAGCCCTCTATTCTCAAGACTAAACAACCCCATCTCTCTCATCATATGTCACCCTCCCCTCAAATGTCAGGTGTTCTAATCCCTTAGTCATCAGGTCAGAAATGATCAAAACATAGAAGCAGCTGACATTAAGTTTCTGAATTGAGGGTAACAGAGAAATGAGAGCAGGGATTCCTATCCTACCATCTACACCACATAGTGCAACAGCTTTATTTTGTTCCTCGGTGTCAGCTTTGAAGACAGCAGACACAGAGCAACCACAGGATTACTTGGTTTTTGAGTAGCTCTGATATGAACGAGCCAGTCTGACAAGTTCAGAAATTTAAGTTACTAGGGTTCCTGCCCTGAACTAAAATACGTCTTGGAGAAATTCATTAAGCGACAGTCAAATAGAGCTGGAAATCAACAATGCAAGAGCGAACAAGAGTCAGTGTGGAGAGAAGGATCTTATGTTTGATGGGAGAGAGGCACAGTCACTGAAGGGTTGTGAAGAGATAATCTGTGCAATAACTTTCTGAGTGGATGGGAGAAGACTAGACTGCATATGTCAGACTTCGAAAGAGACACTGCAATATTCAGAACATAAATATTTTGGACGAGTGTTTTAGGATGGAGAGTGTAAGATTTGAAATATCTCTGTATTTCAGAGATAAAAGGCTTAGACATAAGATGGACAAAGGGACCAAGAAAGAAGTCAGTCTCAAATAATGGAACCATATCACAAGTAGATTGCTGTTATTATCAATAGTGAGTGAGAAAGTGGGAAGCAGAGAGGGTTTGAGGAAGACATTTGAGAGTTCTGGTTTAGATATTCTGTGTTTATGGTTAGTCTTCTACAATGTACCTCTGTCAGACAATCAGCTCAGTGTTCAGTTTAATTTGGATTACAGTCCGGAGTAGAGTAGTAGATCTGTGCAAGTCATCAATGTAGAGAATGGGACTAAAACTTCCAAAGCATTTCACAGGTGATGGAAACTATACCCAACAGTCCTTACGTAACCATAATTTTGGTAGGAGCTTTATCCATTTAAAGACTTCAGGGTTTTTGTTTCACGTAAGTTTCCATAAAGATACATGTCCAATCCAGCACTGGCCTGCAATTTTTGTTGAAATTTATACCTCTGCAAAATGGACATAAAATGTGACTCGTGGTTTGATAGCACTCAGCAGACACTTTGCAAGGTATAAATTATTAAAACAGGTAGAAGGTATCATGAAGTCAGAATAGTAGCTTTCTACATCCATTTTGCAGAGGTATAAATTACAAGCAAACTCCTACTGCATTGAGCCAAGCAGTAGTACTTAGGTACTAACAAGCAGCACTTTCCCGTTCATCTTTACTGCTGTAATAGGTTAGAAAAGGCACAGCAGTTTCCAATATCCTTTTTTAGTCTTAGATAAGCACCTTGAATGAGTTTCACATGTGAATAGGACGGGTCAAATACAATTAAAGGGCGGGGGGAGGGAGGAAGAGAAAAGAAATTACCTGTCTAACTAATAAGTACCTTAAAAGGGTAAACTTTTACCCCACTAAACCAGCTAATATGTGTGTGGTATGGGTGGTGTAAGCAGAGAATGGAAATGTGAGATTTCACATTACTGAGTGGACATATTTGCAAATGTCATAGAAAGAGGTAGTAAAGCCTTTAGAAAATATAGACCATTATCTCCGGAGCTTCAAAACTGTGTTCTGATCTGTGAAAGAGTTCCTCATGTATATGAAATACAGAAGTGTCTAGCATGGATGAGTAGCTAAATAAAGCAAGAAATCAAAATAGCTATTTAAAAAGAAAATGAGATTTCAAGAAAATAGCTAAGAGATGGCTCATAAGCCCAGCATGTATCTTCTCTGGCTGCACATTATAACCTGCACTGACACTCTGCACAAGCCAATCCAGGAGGATGCTTTGTGTTCAAGTGTTGCTAAGCAACACCACTACCCAGCAGCAGGGATGCAGTATGAAACACCGCCTGGCTTTGTAAGCATTTATGATCTAATCTATAAACGGTTTTCTGAAAAATAAAACAGAATATTTCAATATGATTAAATATTTTTTGCAGAATTTTTGCAAGTTGTCCAAAATTCATACTTGTTGCAAACTGTCCAAGATTCGGGTTCTTCCTGATACAACAGCTCTAAGCTGTCAGGTTCTCTGTTGCTCCCAGCAGAAGTCAGTGCTACCCAGAACACTGGCTGCGTTCTGCAGTTCTGGGCTATGAAAATGCCCCTCTTTTCCCCAGCATCAAGATCAAGATCGTTGCTCTGCTTGAGGGTAGGAAGGCTCTACAGAGGGATCTGGACAGGCTGGATCAATGGGTCAAGGTATGCAGTTCAACAAGGCCAAGTGCCGGGTCCTGCGTTTGGCTCACAACAACCCCATGCACCGCTACAGGCTTGGGGAAGAGTGGCTGGAAAGCTGCTCAGCAGAAAAGGACCTAGGCATGTTGGTCCACAGCCAGCAGAATGTGAGCCAGCAGTGTGCCCGGGTGACCAGGAAGGCAAACAGCATCCTGGCCTGTGTCAGGAATAGTGTGGCCAGCAGGACTAGGGAAGTGATCATCCCCTTGTACTCAGCACTAGTGAGGCTGCACTTCAAATACTGTGTTCAGTTTTGGGCCCCTCACTACAAGAAACACATTGAGGTGCTGGAGGGTGACCAGAGAAGGGCAATGAAGCTGGTGAAGGGTATAGAGCACAAGTCTTATGTGGAGCGGCTGAGGGAACTGGGGTTGTTTAGCCCGGAGAAGACAAGGCTGAGGGAAGACCTTATTGCTCTCCACAAACTCAAGATCGGTGCATCCTTATGAGTAAGACATCAAGCAAAGGAGGCAGGAGACCTCCACGGATGAACAAGGAGCTTCTGAAAAAACTCAAATGGAAGAGGAAGTTCACAGAATGTGGAAAAAGGGACTGGCCTCTTGGGAGGAATATAGGAACATTGTCAGATTATGCAGAGATGCAACAAGGAAGTATAAGGCCCACTTAGAATTAAACCTAGCAAGGGATGTCAAGGGCAATAAGAAGGACTTCTTCAAGTATGTTAGTAGCAAAAGGACAACCAGGGAGAATGTGGGCCCGCTGCTGAATGAGGTAGGTGCCCTGGTGACGGAGGGTGTAGAGCAAGCAGAGTTACTGAATGCCTTCTTTGCTTCAGTCTTTACTGCTACGACCAGCGCTCAGGAACTCCAGACCCCAGAGGTAAGAAAGAGAGTCTGGAGAAAGGAAGAGTTCCCCTTGGTTGAAGAGGATCGGGTTAGAGATCATTTAGGCACTATTCAACACCCACAAATCCATGAGCCCCGATAGGATGCCCCACGAGTACTGAAGGAGCTTGCAGATGTTCCTACAAAGCCACGCNCAGGGAGAATGTGGGCCCGCTGCTGAATGAGGTAGGTGCCCTGGTGACGGAGGGTGTAGAGCAAGCAGAGTTACTGAATGCCTTCTTTGCTTCAGTCTTTACTGCTACGACCAGCGCTCAGGAACTCCAGACCCCAGAGGTAAGAAAGAGAGTCTGGAGAAAGGAAGAGTTCCCCTTGGTTGAAGAGGATCGGGTTAGAGATCATTTAGGCACTATTCAACACCCACAAATCCATGAGCCCCGATAGGATGCCCCACGAGTACTGAAGGAGCTTGCAGATGTTCCTACAAAGCCACGCTCCATTGTCTTTGAAAGGTCATGGAGAACAGGAGAGGTGCCTGAGGACTGGAAGAAAGCCAGTGTCATGCCAGTCTTCAAAAAAGGCAAGAAGGAGGACCCGGGAAAACTACAGACCAGTCAGCCTCACCTCCATCCCTGGAAAGATGATGGAACAGCTCATCCCAGATGTCCTCTCTAAGCACATAGAGGAAAAGAAGGTTATCAGTAGTGGTCAGCATGGATTCACCAAGGGGAAATCATGCTTGACCAATGGTATAGCCTTTTGTGATGGCATGACTGGCTGGATGGATGAGGGGAGACCAGTGGACATTGCCTACCTCGACTTCAGCAAGGCTTTTGATACTCTCTCCCATAACATTCTCATAGGTAAGCTTAGGAAGTGTGTGTTAGATAAGCAGACAGTGAGGTGGATTGAGAACTGGCTAAATGGCAGAGCTCAGAGGGTTGTGATCAGCAGCACAGAGTCCAGTTGGAGGCCTGTAACTAGCGGTGTTCCCCAGGGGTCAGTACTGGATCCAGTCCTATTCAACATATTCATCAATGACCTGGATGAGGGAACAGAGTATACCCTCCGCAAGTTTGCTGATGACACAAAACTGGGAGGAGTGGCTGACACACTGAAAGGCTGTGCTGGCTTTCAGCGAAAGCTGGACAGACTCAAGAGTTGGTCGGAGAGGAACCTAATGAAGTTCAACAAGGTCAAGTGTAGGGTCCTGCACCTGGGGAGGGATAACCCCATGCACAAGTCCAGGTTAGGGGCTGACCTGCTGGAAAGCAGCTGTGCAGAGAGGGACCTGGGAGTCCTGGTTTGCAACAAGTTGACCATGAGCCAGCAATGTGCACTTGTGGCCAAGAAGATCAATAGTAGCCTGGGGCGCATTAAAAAGAGCATGGCCAGCAGGTCGAGGGAAATTATCCTCCCCCTCTACTCTGCCCTGGTGAGGCAACATCTGGAGTGCTGTGTCCAGTTCTGGGCTCTGCAGTTTAGGAAGGACAGGGAACTGCTGGATAGGGTACAGCAAAGGGACACAAAGATGATTAGGGGGCTGGAGTATCTTTCTTATGAGGAAAGGCTGAGAAACCTGGGTCTGTGTAGCCTGGAGAACAGAAGACTCAGAGATCTCATCAATGCTTATAAATATCTAAACTGCAGGTATCAAGAGGATGGGGCCAGACTCTTTTCAGTGGTGCCCAATGACAGGACAATGGGCAACAGGCACAAACTGGAACACAGGAAATTCTGTCTCAATGCCAGGAAAAAATTCTTTACTTTGAGAGTGACAGAGCACTGGAACAGGCTGCCTAGAGAGGTTGTGGAGTCTCCTTCTCTGGATTTATTAAAAATCTGCCTGGATGCATTCCTGTCTAGCCTTCTCTACGTGAACCCACTTTGGCAGGGAGGTTGAACTAGATGATCTCCAAAGGTCCCTTCCAACCCTTACCATACTGTGATTCTGTACTCAACCATTTCCACTGAACTGACCAATAAGACAGTGATGAGAATATCCCTGCCAGCCTGAACTCTCTCCTACACCAGTCCACAAAATCCTAGCAAGCCTGTGCTTCCTTTTAAAAAATTGGATGAGATGGCTTCAAAAGTCTGTATTTGTAATGCCAAAAAATTTGCTGAGGAAGAACTATTTTTTTTGCTTATAGATTTTTAGATCAGAATGCATTTTCTGTGCATTTCTTTTGCATTTGCCAAAGAGAAATGAGAGACTGCACTTCTGGCATTTAAAGACTATTTCTGTCCAATGATATAGCCAAACACTACAAATTTTGCCAGTGTAGACAGAAAATCAGGTAACAGCCAGACAATACAATGCTTTATAGGAAGTAACAGTCATATTTAAGTTTAGAAGTATGGCAAGTGAACTGATTAAAGATCAGGTCCTTGAAAATTGTTACACAATGTACTTGTGCTTGAGAGCATTTGCAACTTGAATAAGATCTGACAATACAGGAGACCATAACTAAGCCACCCATGGCAGAAGTAGAAAATGAAAAATCGGGGTACAGCAAGCACTGTTCAAGCTGTGCAACCATTTCATATGGGGTTTAAAGTCTGATATGTAAAAAACACAGTACTGAAAAAAAAAAAACCCAAACAAACAACAAACCAAAAGATAAATTCAGCCAAGTCAGAAAACACAGAGGAAAATACATTACTTCTGTGGATCCACAGAACACATTGCAACTTACACTGAATGCCTGGCAAAAGAAGAAAAATGGGTAGAAAGATTGGGTATTTTACTACCATATGCCTTAATGCTTCACTATACTATAAAACTGTGAAATAACCGAGTCAGATGATGTAGTTTTGCGTGGGGTTGGAAGGAATATACTCGAAACATTTCTGTAATAACATAGAAACAGTCCTAGGCTAGTCTCTTAGCAGTCAACCTTACTGCCTAATGGCTTCAGTGGCTTGCCACTTACTGGTCATAGACTGATAGTTGTTCCCAAGAAACCAGATTTGCATTGTTGGTGGCTTACACGTAGCTGCAACCTTTGATTCATGCTGTGAGGATTTCAGGCTTGAGGAATTCTGTACTCTACATACTCATTTCCTGGGCAGAGATTGTTTCGTTACACTAAGCGTGCAAAGTTAATGGATGCATTAGTTCCATGATCCCAAATGCTACAGCAACACAGTGTTGACACCAAAGAAAGATTTGTCTATGCAAAAGACTTTGTCCACAGAATTAAAATCTGACTTAAGGTGACAGTGATTCAGTAGAAATTCTGTCAGCTATAACTGTTTGTGATAGATTGCATATCATCAGCATACCAAATCTAGCATTATCATATGTGCCAGTTACTAGCAAGCTTCTTAGAGGCACACAAGGAACTTTTTTCCCAAGTTTGGAACCAAGAGAGTTGACGTTCAGTTGCTGACAGAGATACTGCTTCAGGAACCATCAATTATAAGCCAGTTTTCCCAAGGGGGAAGAATATTACACAATGCTCATTTTGAAAATGCACTTTTCTAGATAACACTTTGTCACTCATTTGCTCCTGGATTCCTCATCCCTCTCTGCATTCTCCATCTGTTTCTCCGTCTTTATGTGTCTGGCAGGATGCTTGGGCATAGGTTATCTCACATCTAGAGAATAGCCCAGCTCTGCAAGCAAACCCACACAGGAATCCCCATCTGCTCCTGTTATTGGGACATGCCTGGAAGGAGCCCACAGTTTCTACAGATGCAAGGAATAAATAAGGCAGCAAAAACCCCTTATTGCAAGTCATGTGAAGGCGGCATCCTAAAGAGGATTTACCAACACACATCCATGTGCTGGCCCAGTTGTTTATGTTAAGCAGCCATGCTTCAGGCAGGTGCCACTGCCCAGGCTGACACGGTGTCTAGGAACATCTTCAGAGTTGGTGTGATTTGTTCTTGAACATGGCTTAACATGGAGAAGTTGTTACCTAGTGGTTTTGAAGTTGCATCAGAACTTTGCTCTAGCCCACTCTCATTCTAGTTGAGAAGGAAAGGTTCCTTTCCTGGGGAAGGGTTTTCTTTGAGATGACAGCCACACTATTTTTGTCTTTGCAGCTTCCTAGATTAACTCAAGTAGTGACAATCAACTGCAGAAAACTTAGCAGCAAATTGAAAATCACTCATGGAAAGCTGAAGTTCATTTTTACTATTAGTAGCCAAGAATCATGCATAGTGTAGCTATTGTTAATTGCACAGGTACACACTTATTCAAATACGTTTTGCAGATGTTTAAAATGCATGGCAGAGCAGTACAATACACTAAATTCTTTATCAACACTCTCTAAAGTGATTGTGTTAAGGGGCACTGCAGATTCTTTTTTGGCAATACATCAAAACAATTCAGAACTTTATTATATCTATTCTGTTTTAAGCATATATATTATATAACATGCCATTTATAATGGATAAAAAATGCTTAAAGACCTTTTAATTTAAGAATCTTTTGTAAGAGTGACATATAGCCCAGAAGAACTATGATAGGAAAAGTCCAAAGGGAAAAAAAAGTGATTTTTCTCCTTTTTCTTCCCCTTCAGTTTGTTATGTCTACATTTGACAGTGCTGCTGCAGGTGGTCAGCTTAATTATTTTCTCCTCTGTAGCTACTCAGACTGTCAGTTCCCGTCCTTGTTTCAAAGGTCGTAGCAGCAAAGGAGGGTGGGGGGAAAGGAAGGAAATTAAATAGGGCAAACTCAAAATCTGGCAGAAGTCTCAACAACAGTACTGAACTCACACCTTTGATTCATATATTTGTTGGCAAAGACCCCACAAGTGTCAAGAAACATAAATCAGGATACACTAAGGTTTTCCTTATTTTGACATGCTGTAATAATGGGCATATATAAATTAGTGGCAGAAACTAATTGTTTTTTCAAACCCTATACTAATGAGGAAGGTACCAAGGTGGCAATGAGTTAGTTGAATTCAAGGATGAACTAGATACCACATTTTATGCTGCATTAAATCCTAGCTAATTTAATAATTATTTTTAATTTCTTTTCTTGTTTTGGAACAAAACAGAGGAAAATGCTGAAAGATGAGCTGTTTTCATACACTGGACATTAGGCTTTATTTCATCAGGAGACCATTATCTCATTACTAGGAGTACATCCAAATAAGAGCTTGGTCCCCTGGTTTGGGATCTCACTAAGGCTAGAAAGACTCTCTAATCAATACAGGAAAAGGAAAGGTGTTGCAAATAGAATTTATAGGAGGGAATTGCCTAAAAAATCGTTGATATTTGAGCACTACAAGGTACTTTCAGACACCCTTTCAAAAACTTCATTCCCTCTACAGCTCAAAGAGACCAAGCTTTGTGTGGTTCACAGATGTTCATTTTTTGAATGATTGAACACTTCTATAACATACTCAGAAATGCCTATTAAAGAAATTCCATTTTTTTTTAATGTTATGCATGTGTCAGATGAAAATGTAATGTTGGCTACACATTTATTTGTATGGTTATAACATGGTGATTATTGGAGTGCTGTGCACAAACATGTTATTGTACATGTTTGTACAATAACAATTCATTTGTTCCTTATTCAGAACCTTATTCCTTTAAAAAAGCAAGATTATTTGAAGTGAAGACACTGCTACAAAATTAACACAAACCTAGCCATCATAGTAATAACTATAGATAAATAAAGCATAATGTGTGACAGCTAATTTCTCGATAGAAAGAGGCAGATGGAGTATTAGCCAAGAATAACCAAATAGACAAATACTCAGTGTAATTCCTAGTTCTGAAAAGAATATAATGTAAAAGAAACCGTAGCACAGTAATCACCCAAAAAATAAGTGTAATAGGAAAAATAAGGAATAAACTTTTTAAAAAGGGCAAGTAATATAATTTACCAGGAAGCCCATTTTCCAGTAAAATTGTAACATTTTCAGAATACACTAGAAGAAGGCACCTACTCTTTGGACCTTCACATTCTGAACTAAGGAATGCAGCATGTTTCATCAAGTCAGTATGCTGGTTTTGGCTGGGATAGAATTAATTTTCTTCCTAATAGCTTGTATGGTGCTATGTTCTGGCTTTGTGCTGAAAACAGTGCGGATAATACTGGGATGTTTTAGTTACTGATGAGAAGTGCTTACACTGAGTCAAGGCCTTTTCTGCTTCTCATATCGCCCCACCATCGACTAGGTTGGGGCTGCACAGAGGTTGTGAGGGAACACAGCTGGGACAGCTGACCCCAGCTGGCTAAAGCGATACCCCACACCATGTGGCGTCATGCTCAGCAGCAACAAAAGCTGAGGCAAGAAGGAGGAAGGGGGGGACCTTTGTAATTATGGCATTTGTCTTCCCAAGTAACTGTTTCACAGGATGGAGCCCTGTTTTTCTGGAGGTGGCTGAAAACCTGCCTGCCAATGGGATGTAGTTAATGAATAGTTTGGGTTGCTTTGCTTGTGTGCATGGCTTTGTCTTTACCTATTAAACTGTCCTTATCTCAACCCATGAGTTTTCTCACTTTTACCCTAACAATTCTCTCCCCTATCCCACTGGGGCAGAGTGAGCAAGCAGCTGCGTGGTGCTGAACTGCCAGCTGGGGTTAAACCATGACATTCAGCTTTCAAAAACCATGAATTTTTTGTTCGATATAGAAAAGCAGCTGTAAGCATGCTACTTTACATCAGTTTACGTTTTTTTCTAAATACTGACAGTTAACCACAGTTCTGCTGCTAAGGTACATTTAAATACATAAAATAATTATGATAAAGTGATAAAGTGTCTTTAGGATAACCTCTTCATCATTCTAGTAAATTAGCCCTTTTGCTGAACAACTGAAAGATTCAGATTTATCTGCTAGAGGTGAAAAAAAATTGTAAGTATTGGAAATTGTCATTCTTTAAATTTATTTTTTTCCCCCTCAAACTGAATAATGTCATCCCCCAGGACACGGCCAACCCAACATCATTTGAGCATGACTGAATATTTGCTAAACCGCAAAGTATGTAGTTAATGGAATCACAGTGCTTGCTGAAGTACTTTCTACTGAGATTTGGGAGCACACTTTCTTTCTAGAACTTAGGGCCCCTTCTGGCTAGGGTAAATCAATGCAGTGCTCCTTAAGCTAACAGTTACTTTACTTTATGGCACCTGAGGACTTAATCTTCAAAGACTTTAGAAAGTATACTTCCAAATAGGTGGCATTTTCCAAGTGTTTCTCACTGGAAATTTTTTTTCCTCTGACATTCTGTTATTTTCCTTAGCCAAGATGCCTTTTGCGGCTGAAAGTAGCTGAAGGAAAAGACTGTCACTGGTGACTCAGAGTAGCATAGAAAAACGAGCCAGAAATGTCACATGGAGGCGATACTGGAAGACGAGCTACCATAAAAGCTACAAGCAACTCCTTTCTGCTTACATGAACAACCTTTCCCTTTATATTAATCATTTTTTTCTTGGCAAAACTGTACATCAACCAGCATATCATCTTTCACCTAACAATTGTTTCTTCTTAAAGAAGGAAATTGTGTAATGTCAGAAACCACAACAGGAAGAGGAAAAAGCACTTTCATAACAAATCATATATGATCAATAGCTATATTTTCGGGGCTAGCTCATGCACTCAAACTGATACGTGCTTACCCAAATGAAGGGACCAAAGACAGTACAGTGGCAGTATCACTACAGCCGGGACAGAGTTACCAGTCTCTTGTCATCTCTTTCTAGAGGTAATTAGACACTGGGTGTAGAACGACGACTGCATGAGCAAATAATCCTTCCTACCTCAACCACAGAAATCTTAGCATTGTTGGGCACCTCCAGGCAAGCAGGAAACACTGAAAGTTCAGCTGCAAAATTAATCACTCTTGGAAGATGGATGTACTTCGAGTTTATCAACTTTATTCTCAGGTATTCTGACAGTCCAATTTTTGTAAATTCATTATTTTTACTTGTGAGAGGAAAATGGTTAGCACAAGCAAGTACTTAAGCTAGTCTGGATATTCATGTAACACTGCAACAATGTGGACAGTAAATCTGCCAAAATAGACCTAATCAACCAACCGTTTCCAGAAACCTGTCTGCATAATTTCCAATATGAAATAACTAATGTAGTTTTGCAATGCCATGGAAAGGAGAGATTGGATATTCTCTAGTTTGGTTTGTTTGTTTTAAAGATGAAGAGGCCTGGTGCAGTCATAGTCTTGGCATACACATACAACAAAAATGGCTTCAAATTAAATTGAAAAATCATCTGGATAACATTGGTTATGTTTGTGCAAACAAACTCAGTCAATTATTCTTCCATTTTATTCCCTAGTTTATTTATATGAGACATTAGAGACAGGATATTTTTTATGATGTTACACAGTATGTGCAATGGGAGCATAAAAGCTAATTGTTCAAGTGTTAAAAGAGTCAGTTTGGAAGTCCTGAACAGCCAAAACCTACCTACCTGAGCAGCTTAAAATTGTTGGCACAAGTGTACAGGATAACAGAGGAAAGAAAAGAAAGCAATTGGACAGGAGAGCATTGAGAAGTGAAAGTAACTGCTAATTTTTCCTCCGTCTTGTTCATAGTGCTCCTCTTCTGTAGCTTTTTCCTGCTTGCTTTACACTTTCTATCCCTTCTTTTCCCTCCCTCATTCAAAAGAGACTTCTTGCTCTGTTTGCAAGCTTATTGTATTTTGTTTCAGCCAACCATTTAGGGTCCATCTGTGTGAAAAGGAGCAAATAAAAGCGTGAATATACGCCCAACTCCATGTTTAACGGCAGTACACCTTTGCTGCCAGTGGTCTGGAGAGTCTTAATCCAGCTTTGCATTAGAGATCATCTAGCAACTCCTACTATTCAGCAAGAGTTCCTTGATTCTAATACAACACTACCTTCCCTTCCCCAAGGCTGCAGTTGGCCTTGTGTTTTGACCACAAAACCAGTCAAGGGAGAAAAAGAAGCTGTAGAGCAAGAGTGACCAACCCCACACATCAGCAAGAGCAGTAATACTGAATAACAGATGCAGCCAATAAACATTGTTCACACAGATTGAAATTTGTTCTTGTGATACATCCAATCAATAATGAATAGCAAACAAATTAATGAGATCCAAGGTCTATTTACAAAGCACAAACAAAATGAAAAGACTGAAACTGATCATATTCATTATTTGCAGCTAGGAGTTTCACTACATTTAGCACGGTATTATTTGAAAAGAGCTCACCACAAATGCACAAATCTCTGCTTAGGGTCAAAGCCTGAAGGAACTTGAACAAGCTGTGAACATCTTAACCAAGTATCCTCACTACCGAGTCACCCAGTATTAAGGATTATATATCTCCAGTTAGCTTTCATTCATATGGGAGAAATGTCCAAAGTTTCAACTGAAAAAAGGAAAGGAAAATTCAGATCACATAAAAAAGCAACCTGTTTCCAATCCATTTTTTAAAAATTACTTTTAAACTTCTTTGTACAGTGCTTTGAAAACTGTGGGTAAGACATGCTGAGTAAGAGCAAAGTGTGATTAAAAGTCATTAGTGACTCATGAGGGAAGAAAAAGTCTCCTGTTAGGATTTTTTATGGTAAGTGGAATGACAGGCCTCCTATTCTGACTCTAAATTCTGGGCAACAACTAAAAGCATTAAATGAAAAAACATGTTAATATGTTTTAGATAATATGTAATATAGCATGCCTTGTCTAAGTCTTACTTTCCTATTGGTTTCATATTACTTTATTGCTAGGAATTTATTAGGAAAAGACTCAGTGATCACAAGAAGAGATTCCCAAGTACAGGTGCATTACCAATAGCAATGTTGTAATAAAACCAAAGGGCAGTAATTTCACTGATGTATGACATGGTTAGAGTTAGCTGTGGAGAAGTAAATAAAGCACCTTACCCTTTAGAGAACAGCAGTTTCTGATCTGTAGGTACACCATTAAATAACACCTTGAGATAGCATTTCCTTATGATTTTTCCATGCTAGCCCAGATGATACAGACATAACAGCAAACACGTTGAATTACTGGGATCTGGTAGAAGTGCTTTATGCTAGTTAAGATCCAGAGGCGCTGCTTACAATTGAGAGATGAGCCATCCTCACATATCATATAATATGCAGCTTCACCTCTCCCATCACCCTAAATTGCCCTTTTAGTTCACTGGAGGAAAATCAATAATAAATCTGCTTGATTTGCCTCACAGAAAAGTTAAGGAGGACATCACAAAACGCCCTCCAATTACAGGTGTGCTATGCCACTCAATTTAGTACATTAGGGACAGCTCGTCTAGAACAGGTGGAACAGATAAGCCTAGAGAGCGGCGCAAGCAGATCCTAAAAATCCACAGATCCTAGAATCAGTGTAGTTGTTGTTCTTCCCAATGCAGCTATCGTACTCCAGGATCTAGATCAGCTCTGTCTGATGTGTACTCAATGATGTAGGTAAATGCTGGAACAAGCTACCCAGGGAGGTGGAATCTCCTTGAGATATAGTCACCTTGTCATCACATGAACTCTGTTGACCCAGTCATATCAGGTCAGCACAATCTGAGGGGTGGAAGACCATAGACTGATGCCTACCCAAAAATACCACCTAGATAATGAGATTAAGAAGTACGGTCCCTGACTCGATAGATAATAAGTACTATGTCATAAGTTGCATCTTCAGAAAACACTAGGAGCCTTTACTTGGAGGGGTAGTATGAGGTGAGGGAGGGTGGAGTTGAGTAGGAAGATGAGGATAAGCCTATACTTGAAAATATTAATAGGGTGACTGAAAAATAGACATTTGTTATAAGGTATCCAGAATTGGCTAGACTGTGATTTAAGCTGTCTGGTTCTTTGGCAATGTCATGTTTAACTGCATTGCTGCACTTGAAGACTGGGAATTTTCCTGCATCTAAATTATGGGAGAGGTGAAATTGTAAATCTACATAAACAATGTGAAAGCTATATTATTGCTCTTAGAAAAAATCATAATAGGAAGATATGTTCAAACAGCTCTAGCTCCAGAAGTGTTCCTTCCAGCTCTCTTTGTAGGCTGTCACATCCACCATTGTATTTTTACCAACCATTACACTAGGGCTCATTGTCATATTGTCCATTTTCATGTTGTCATTCTTCCCTGTCACCTCGACATAAAACTATCAAAAGTATTTCTGAGTAGCATGTGTCCGTGCAAGTAATAGTAATATTCAGCTCCTAGCTTTAGGTGCACTATGAATCAAAAGTGCAGAGAAAAGAAAAAAGATAAAGACCAAATGCCAAAGACACTGATAAATCTGCCATTTCCCACTTTAGACAGGTATTGACTTCACTTCAAGCACTTGGACAAACCACAAAGAACTATCAGCCATTACAGTGTTGGGAAACTGAATTTTCAGACCAGCAAGCTTCATGGAAACACACAGTCTGTTTCTATGTACATATATTCAAGTTCCTTCACGCAACTAGACAAACAAAAACACTAAGTGAAACTCGCCTCAAACAAGGCCCAGGCTATGCAAAAATATTTTATTTCCAATGAGTTTTGAGCCCCAAATATAATTTAATTCAAATTCACCTGTCTTGACTCACTTTCTATAGCCTGATCCATATGTTTATGCATCACAACCACAATATATGACTGTAGACTAAGAAGTGTTCTCAGTGAGCTGGAAACCAACATAAGCAATCCTGGCTGTGTAAGTTGACAAAGAGGTTAAATTGGCCTACTATGTCATCAGAAACAGCTAGTGATTTCAGGTGTCTTCATTTTGAGTACATTATGTCAATCACTGGGTATCTAAACTACATACCAAGATCTAATCACTAGATTAGATATGACACATAATCTAAACAAGAGCATCTCTGAAAATCTGGCCCTTTCAAAGATTCTTAAGATAATATCTCAATTTTAAGATGCTTAAAATCATTAATTATCTTTGAAAATGTTGCAATGTGTTTTATCAAAGAAGGTTACAGAGAAAGCTTCCTAAAATGAGAAGCTCATGTTTAAAATATTCTGATACTGTTTGATGCTTGATACAACAATAACCATAACAACAATAACCATATATTTTCAGGTAGCATTAGCATGCTAATGAATCCTGTCCATCAGTGTGAATCACTAATGCATTCTTAATATCTGATAAACCAGAACCTTAGGGTGCAAAGTTCTATTAACATGCTAATGCACCTTGTCCCTGCTTGCTTTAGAATTAGACAGCGTAGGTTGTTAGCCAATACAAGGCCGTTTTTCATTTTGTTAAAGCTATTAACAATGAGAAGAGAGATAGAGATGCTGTCTGACAATCAACATTTCTTATCAACTAACAGCTACATATAACCAAAAAACTCCTGTAAAGCAGTACAAGGAAAAGTCAAACTACTATAGCACCTAACTAACTGGTTTTAGAAGCCCCATGAATTATTTTTATTTAGCAAGTGCATCCAGTAATTTGGCAGCTGGCCCAACAATCTCAATTATTCTGAGTGCCTTATAACTTTAGTATTATGAATTTAAATAGGAGCAGTGACATACCTGAGTTCTAAATTCAGGACTTTCCTTGGCAAATATTATTCCACCCACAGCATTTGTTTTGAATATAATAACATATCTCTTCTTTAGCTTTCTGGAAGATATAAAGGACTTTTCCTTCCCACTGATGTGAAACTGAGTTGCTCTCTGGATCAGTGAAGTTATACTGGTTTAAAAACAAGATCAGTTAGATTTAAAATCAGGCCACTGATGAAGGAGGCAGTTGCACAGACCCCATGTTTTCTAGTATTTTACAGTGTCAAGAGTGTCAACAGCTTGATCCATACACATAAATGGGAAGTCAAAGGAAGAGTGGAATAAAAAAGTCTGTACTGACTTACAGATTTCGCTTAACATATTCGTGAAGGCAAATAGGGCAGCAGCAGCACTCTGCACTAGCTGCTATGTTAATTAAGGATCATGATACCCTGGAAGTAGTCTTGATGAGCACTGAAAAGCTGTCCGATTTTGGCAACGCATACACAAAGAGGTCAACACTCTTGGGACCAGTGTAGCCCAGTTCCTTCCTGATGAAATTGTCCTTTAGTATACACCCTGTAGGCAAAGAGAGAGACATAGTACGCAGCAAGGATTAGAGGAGAATCAGTCCCTGATGCTGGGTACGCACAAAGTAGCAAAGCCTTTTACCCAGCCTTACTTATCCTATGAGTCAATTCAAAGAGTCAGCTGCAATCCCATTTTGGAGCAGGTAAGGAGTGCCTTAATTAGAATGTTTTGTATACTAAGGAAAGACTATAATATTCTCTTCTCATGCGACACATCTCTATTGTTCCAGTCTTTAACAGAAAACCACTGGGGAATGTTTTGATGGCTTGAGGTGTGAATTAGCATAGAACAAAAAGTGGAAAGAGATGTTTTGGCCAAATCTACCCAGATGCAAAATTCCTTTTCATTTCTGTTTGTGATCATCTTGTGAACAGTTTCTCAAGAACACTTTAGTACTGCAGTATTACCAGTACTTTTACCATTCAAATTTTCTTGGCTTGGACACTAAAATCCAGAATTACCTGCCAAATATATATTTACACTCTTTATTTGTGCAATTTCTACTTTTCATAGAACTCTTCAGCTACTTAAGTCATCAGATAAAAGAAATACGCACATATTATCTGCCTATGTTCAGTTATACCATTCAAGAAATGAACAATCATTAAAAACTGCACAGATTGGCTAAAATGAACAAACCAGTGAAATTTGTAATAGGCTAGTGGATAATTCATAAATAGAAAAGGTGACATTGAAATCAATTATTCATTGGAAATTATTTGCTTAACTCTACTGCAGTCAAATTTCTACTCAGCTCTAGAACGAAACGATTACGGATCCATTCTTGTTTGCATCCTAATTAGTTTTTGAACCTAGCTTAGCAATGCAATACACCACTACCTCATTTAGCTTGGTGTCCCTTAACAGAGGTCTGAAAGACAATTTGACATTTGAGTTCATGATAGCTGCTGCAATGGTGTTTTCTCAGTATATTGGGAGAGTGAGAAAAAAGACAACTAGTAAGGTACAGGATGTAGGGGGAAGAAGTATCTGTCTCCTTTTAAACGTAAGAAAATAAGAAAATAGATTCCAACATTTATGATCCACTCACTGAACCTTATGAATTATAAAATGAGTAGACAGAGCAGTACATAATCTTGGGTTTGCATTTGCTCCCTTCCCAGATAAGTAACTAGCACAGGCTCAAGCACACCTGAGCCATGTCATTAGATTGACAACATCCAATTAAAGTTAGAGTGCAGGTAGAAATTTTCAAGTTATTGGATCACTACAAAAATCCAAAGCTTATATAGAAAAAATGTATATCTTGCACATCCAAGTGACAGACACAAAATGAGACAGTCAATAGCAACAAACACTATGACTAAAATGTAAAAGAATATTCTGCAGATATTCCTAGCCTTCTGTCATATATTGCAAACTGCACACCTGATCTTCCATATGCAGGTTTTCTATAGTTGCTGGTTCTTACTGTCTTATCATGAGTTTCAGAAACTTGACGCTTGTCCTGAGAATCTTAAACCCCAGAGCTTTATGATAATGTGGGAGGCTCAAGTGAGAGAAAAAGCCGTATCTTCTGTAGTAGAAAAGCAAAGCTTAAAAATATGGATTTCAAAAGGTTAAAACAACAGGAGGTAAATAATAGGAAAACCAGTATATTTTTTTAAATATCACATTAGTATATTTTAAACAAAATGCTTGACCCACAATGGCTAAAATCTGGAAATGCCGGGAGTTTCTAAAGCGTAGCTTTGAGGCTCTGAGATGATGTCTCATCTCACTGCCATACCTGTCTTCCACCCATGCTACGGAGTTATACTTTCTAACAGACTTTCTAACAGACTTTCTAACAGCTTAAAGACAGGACAAGTTATGCATGCATGCTGTGCTGCTTCATGCTGGTAAGTTAAATTATAGCTGATTTTATCAATGGATGATAAGGAAAATATAGTCTATGAAGCACATGCAAGACCTAGTCCTTCAGTCATCCAAACCATGGACCCAGCTGAGGTCAGCTGTAAATCTCCCCCAGGCCCTGGCTTTGGATCTCTTTCCATAGAAACCAGGGCAGAAGGAGAGGTTGACACACATCTATGTCTCACCCCAGCTCGGAGTCAGGATGAAACTGAGGCGTCAGCCCAGACGGGGGAAGTGGAGAATTCTCCTGAAACTCATAGTTTGGAAATATCTTACTGTGCCCATAGAGGCATAATGATTAACGTGGTGTTGAAGTCCGTGGTGAGGAATCTAAAGTTTGACCTTCTCTGTTTAATATCGGACTGTGTACATATCTATATCGATGTAAATGTACACACATACAAAATCTAAAACAAAGATATTTTTTTCCTGCCTTCTTCACATCCTATACTACCTGTAGGTTCATATGAATCCCACACCAAAATAAGTATTCTCACCTGCGAAATGATACTGCATTGTTCTAAATTATTGCCAGTTTTCTATACTTATTGTTTTCCAGAGTTAAATGCCTCTCATTTAGGTGGGATTTTATAATTTTTCTTGTTTTCTGGTTCTTAGTATGGGATTTTTTTTTCACTAACAATTAAATTGCAGAACATTCTATGCTTTCAATGAAGATTTAAACCCTCATTAACTTAATTAGATTTTTTCCTCAAAATAGTAATTTCAAATAAATAACGGTAATTTGTTCATTGATATATTATGCAATTAATTTATTTTCATATTTTGGACATATCCTGAGGAAAGATTAACAAACACATGCCACACACACTAGAGTGGAGGAAGAACATTTCTACTACAATTTAGTATACTGAAGTATTAGTACAAATAAATCAGGAATGGTTGCAAGACACTTTCAGTAAGGTTTTATAATGTTGTCTGCACGACTAAGAAGTCATTTCACAATCCAACCAGAGATAAGCCACTCAAAATCTGGGGAAATGGACTGGAAGTCTTTCTCACATCAACAATACAGTTATTTAACTTTTAACTCCAGTTTCTGTGATATAGTTTTGTTCAGTCTTCTAGTATTATTACATTGTTTGTAGTAAAAGATGAAAATCTTTGCATTTTCAAATATTTTCATTCCAAAACACACTCAATTGCTGCAGACATTGTTTCTGTTTTATTCCTTCAGTATTCTCTTGTGGTATTGATGATACTATCCATAAGATATTATGATAATTTAACCGTTAATAGTCACTACCTTTGCCTTCAGTAACCACAGTATTAAAGTTGTTTCCAATGGGACACATGAAGTAGAAACTTTTTATCAGTTCACTGGTTTCAGTCCCAGTCTCTGAGAAGCAAACTCATAAAAGCAAGGCTAGAGAACTCAGACCATAAATGAAATGGCCATTGATCTTCCATTTAAGAATGGAAATAATAGGAAATAGTGGTTGGGTTGTAGGTGTTATATGGAAAAGATACAAGCCAGACAAGCTTTGTAGGTAAGGGTAGTATCTTCTACCATATCAATGGAACTTCTTAAGTAAGGGCTGATCCTGACAACTATTAGGAATTAAAGGAAGAAGACAACTGAACTGAAAGATACTTATCATTTTAATTTTTTCCTAATGATTATAGAATTTGACATTGTGTAGTTTATATATTGTAAAATACTCTAACTACATATTCATGAGGAGACTTTGATCAGATTCCCAGATGCCTCTGAGCTTCTGATCTGAAATGTTAATCTATGCTTGAAAAACATTTAGTTTGAAGGAAAGGACCTAATTTAAGCACCAGTGATCATGATTCAGGCTAAAATAATACAGTTTATGGTAAAAGAAGACTCAACTTCCTTTTCTCAAGGGTAACTTTTCAGTAAGCTACTGTCCTGCAAGGTTTACTGAAAATCTGATTCTGAATTGACCTCTCTGCCTAATAACATCTCCCCTCTGCAGTTTAATTCTTTAGACTCAGGCTTTGATAAAGAAAGACCAGACAGTTTCACTTTCATCTGCTAAAGACTTTCATCTTCTCTCCTGTTCTAAGTGTCCCTGGCTGGGGTAGAATTCATTCCTATTTCAAGTAATGCATTTGCAGTCATAAGGTTAAATGCTCTGCACATTAAATCATGTGTTGCATTCCCTTCAGAAATAATTGTTCTCAACCATCATGCGTAGAGGAGAAGGAAAACTTGGTAAAACCGTATTTTTTTTTTCTTACTTTCTTCTTTCATGTATGACATTATTAGTGCTATGCTAGTAGAAGCTACTTTAAGCCTTCATCATCTCTTGACACGTGCTGTGACAGATCATAAGGTTCTGAATTCATTTAGGCATCAGTTGGATTAAGTGCTCATTAACTGCCTAGGTACAATTGAATTTTTCACAGAAATGTGCAGTATACAATATCTAAGTAAACTAACAAACAGAAAGAAAACTGGAGACAAGAAGCTTAGGGTTTGTTTTCAGAGCTGTGACCAAAGACATAGGCATGAGATGATATACAACCCACTGGCTTGAGAGGATGCAGGGGATATTCTTTCTATAACTGACAAAAGAACGGCATTTATAGTTACAAGTGTCTCTGAACTAGCTCATAACTTTACGACAGAGAGGACAGGCATTTTCAGTGTGCTCAAAATTAAAACTGTCATGGACTTCAGTGTCCATTAATAAACTAGGGCAAGAGTCGTCACATATTCTTGGAACTAAATAATAACTTTCATTCTTAGGTTCCCAGACTCAAAGATCTTCCACTGAAATGTCTGGCAATTGCAAGTCACACCCTGAACCGGTGTAAATTACATTTCTTGAAGAAGTTGATTCTCTACCATTTTAAGATGTATTGTTGGCATGAAGAAAGGACAGGGAGAAATATGGAGAAGTTTTCTAAATGGAAACATGGTGCCAAAGAATGCAAGAACAAGTACCGGCAAATACTGTGTTTCTCAGTCTCGTATTTCCCGCTGTAACTTTTATTCGTTCTTCAGTCTACCTCCTCAAGAAATACTGCCACACCCAGCCCACAGTCTTTGTCCTTGCTTGGCTAAATAACATGTAGTTACCAATTTGATAGGACTTACTCGTTGAAGGTCATTCAGTGTATCTTGAGGTCAAATGAAGATTTCCACTGATAGTGGTAGGCACTGGATTGGTATGATCACAGAGAAAAGAGAAGACATGTTGCATACTAATTAATGTAATACCTGAAAATTAAGGTAACCAGAACTTTGACTATTTTGAAGCCCTGTGCAATGTTTTCACTTAGGATGAGCTGTGGCTAACCTAGAGGAGAAGTGGCCTTCAGAACTGAAGACAGAGAGCTAAGAAAAGCAGAAATTGTTATGACAGACAAAAATATGCAGGATAAAAATAGACAGCTGTTGAAGAAAATCATGTTCTTGCTTCTCAATGGATTTTAAAACCTCAAGAAATGACACACTTGTTCACTGCTGCAGAAATTATGTGCATGCTTGTGGAAAGTAATGATAGTCCCCGTGAGTTTTTGAAATATGAGATTTTTCAAATAGAAGTCACTTTTTATATGTAATTCTTATGGTACCAAAAAAATTATCTTCCTCTATAAACTATTATAAACTATGAGAGCACACTTTATAACACAATATGTCTTAATTTTTTTTCTGCTGACATGACTGCTTTTTTCCAAGAAAATGCGTTAATCAACTATAGCGCCTTTTCAGGCTAATCAACCACAATAACTGAAGAAGTAACCACGTGGGTCAACATAGTCCATTCATACATATTGTCTAATATTTTTTTTTTAAAAGGGAATGTTTTTAACTAAGAAAATAAACTGATTTTTCTAAGTTATTTCTTTTCAGGTATTTACACAGTATTTTTCTCTATACAAAACAAGAAATGAGCCAGTAACTAGCAGGTAAACAGATGTGATCATCTATGAAAGGACTGCCTCACTGCCAATTAAATAGCAGAGATTATTTTGAAGCAACAAAATATTTTAAAAGATAATTGTTTGTACTATATATCTCACTTCAAGGGGCTGAAAGAATGGTGAGACTAGGAAATTGCTTAGGCAATTCCCTGCTCTTTAGGTTTCAATGCAATACCTGTTTCTTTCTGTAAAAAAGTAACTGTCCAGGGCTGTAGTGTAGCTATCATATACACTAATTTTAAGGGATCCTTTGATGTGGTTTTTCATGATAGAAGGCAACAGCAGGGTAGGAATAGAATTACGATGAGACACATGCAAGGCAATAGAATCATAGAATCGCCTAGGCTGGAAGGGACCTTTAAAATTATCAAGTCCGACCGTCAACCTAACATTGCCAAAACCACTTGCAAACCATGTCCCCAGGCACCATGTCTACCCATCTTTTAAATACCTCCAGTGACGGTGATTCGATCACTTCCCTGGGCAGCCTGTTCCAGTGCTTGATAATCCTTTTGGTGAAGAAACTTTTCCTAATATCCAATCTAAACCTCCCCGATGCAACTTGAGGCCATTTCCTCTCATCCTATCACTTTTTACTTGGAAGAAGAGACCAACCCCCACCTCGCTACAACCTACTTTCAGGTCGCTGTAGATAAGGTCACCCCTGAGCCTCCTCTTCTTCAGGCTAAACAACCCCAGTTTCCTCAGCCGCTCCACATAAGACTTGTGCTCTAGACCCTTCACCAGCTTCATTGCCCTTCTCTGGTCACACTCCAGCACCTCAAGGTCTTTCTTGTAGTGAGGGGACCAAAACTAATCAAGCATTTGAGGTATGGCCTTACCAGTGCCAAGCAGAGGGGGATGATCACTTCCCTAGTCCTGCTGGCCACACTATTCCTGACACAGGCCAGGATGCTATTGGCCTTCTTGGCCACCTGGGCACACTGCTGGCTCATATTCTGCCAGCTGCCAACCAACATGCCCAGGTCCTTTTCTGCCAGGCAGCTTTCCAGCCACTCCTCCCCAAGCCTGTAGTGCTGCATGGGGTTGTTGTGACCCAAATGCAGGACCCAGCACTTGGCCTTGCTGAGTCTCATACCAGTAGTTATAAACAGAGTACTCTCAAACCAGAAAGACTCAAGAGCAGCTGTCTCTTCTGGGTTTGGAAAAAGGCAGGTGTTTTATTATTAAGAATTGGGATGAAACGAAGTATATGTTTAGAAGATAGTATCAAAAAAGAGGTTTCTATGCACACCTAAAAGCCCAGGGCTTCAGTTAAGGACTATTTGTGAAAAACTGAAGTCAGTAAAAAACAAGTCAAAGGCGGGCAGTTCTGTAGAACAAGATCTGGGTTATGACTTCATGTTGGGATGCAAAAAATAGTATTCTGTTAGTATGTTATGAAAAACAATCTTTCCAGTCTTCAGACTCCATCAAGAGAAGTCTGTGTACTTGTTACCTCTGCCCCCAAGAAAGATGTATACCACTAGACAGAGCCCAGAAGAGTTCAAGGAGATAACAATCAGGAGACAAGACGACTTAGGCTGTTAGGAAAAAGATTATAGGATAACTTTTTTTAGTTTAGAAGAGGGAAAACTAAAAGACAATGTAATATGTCCAGATAGGTAAAAGATGCATGCAGAAAACTTCCCAAATTAGGGGAGCGAAACTTTATCTGCTCTAGATTAGCAATAAAAAGCAAGTTTCAGCTAATTTAATTGTTACGATAATCTTCCTACTGGTAAGGATAGCAAAATGCTAGAATAGATTCCTTAGGGGGAACTGCAATCTCTACAGTTGAAGCCTTTTTGAAGAATAAAAACCTATTACTCCTGTATTATTCCTGTAGTACGGAACTAATAGTCTGCAAACCATTGGGAATATGGACCATCTTTACTTACTTGTTTGTACAAAGCCTCCTTTGCAGACAAAATCACAGCTGCTCCTTCAACAAAGATAAAACCGACTTATAACAAGGGTAAAGTAAAGCACATGACTAGGAAGGGTGTATGAGCAGAATAACAGATATCTCCTGACAATTTAGTTTAGTAGTAAGTGATTTCACATCTCCAAGTGATGTGAAATCACCTGTGTCTCTCCAGTAGTTCATGGATTAAATGGATTATGTGCCCCTCCAGTTGTTTATGGATTACAACATGAAAAGGCCATTTTGGGGAATTCAGCAACATACATCAGTGAGAGAAAGTAAGTTTTCAGTTCATCTTTTCCTGAGGTGACACAAATCCAGAAATCCATTTCACCCTTTCTTCAAATACATTTAGGATTTATATCCATCAACAAGCATTCGCTTTCTACATTCTAACTTGAACAAAGCTATCTTGTTCTTTGCACATCTTTTCACGTAATAAAAAAAACTGTTATGATCAAAGCTGAACAATACTTTCCAAGGGCCATCTTATAACAGATAGGTGTTTACTGCCTCTTCCTAGAACTTCTGTAGATGCTGTGATCTGTACTTGAGTATAACAGGTTTTAAGTCATTGTTTTTTCTCAATGAAGAGATACTTTTAGGGAGTCAGGCTTTTTTAAAAGTCCATCAAATGTAATCTTCTCTTTAAGCCAAAAGTAAGATAGTAGCCAAATGCAAAGCCCACTAATCTGCTAGTTAGATCTCAAAAATCTGAGCTTTTCTCTGTCCAACCACTTCTTCCTTCCTTCTCAAAAAAAAAAAAAAACCCTCCTAAATTTGGCATCTTTCCACTTATTCCCTTCACCATTTCCTCATCTGCTCCTCAAATTGTACAATGCATTGAGTCACCTGAATTACAGGAGGCTACTTGCACAATAATACATTCAGGTTGTAATTGGATACATTAGATTTAGTCATATAAACCAATACCAGCCTTGCCTCCAAAAGACATGCTGTAGTCAAATGAGAAGACACTGGGCTGAATACTGGAATTATTAGGAGACATACTGAGATCTGCTTCACAGAAACAGTCAGATCAATTAATTATGAAAGTCCCTCTCCCTGTTGATTTTTTTGAGCAGCTGTTACACTCATCACCCCAGAAGCAAAGTCAGAACTAGTCGGAACTAGGTTTTGGCTTTATCTTTGTTTGTACAGCAGCATTGTCTTTTCTTCTGTTGACTGTTTTATGGAATATGTTTAAATGATTTTCTGGGCCGTTGTCTTCCCATTGCTGGTGGTTTAATACCATATGCAAATCTCCTGTTCCATTTCTACTTCTGCTAACCATCATATTACCATGTTGTGGAAGGAGCCTCTAGTTTGGAAAGCAGCATGGCAGCAGGCAGTAAAAAATGTAAACTATAAAAGAAAATGTAAGCCAGCTCCACCTCTCTATACATAAATAAATAATTTGTTTGATTCTTTATCCCATTACCTTTTTAGTGTAGAATCATAGAAAGGGGCCTTTGAAGGTCATCTAGTCCAACTCCCTGCAGTGAGCAAGGACAACTTCGGCTAGATTAAGTTGCTCAGAGCCCTGTCCAACCTGACCTTGAATGCTTTCAGCGATGAGGTATCTACCACCTCTCTGGGCAACCTGTGCTAGTGTTTCACCACCCACATTGTTAAAAATTCCTTCCTCACATCTCATCAGAACCCATAAACTCAGGATGAATGAGTTTCATGGCAAAAGAATTTGTCCCAATTTGGCTAGTTAAACCAGAATTATGTCCTTATTAGAAAAGATCATAGTATCTTTTCAGTTTGAGAAACCAGGGTCAATTTGTAGTTGCCAGAAATACACCTTAGTCTTCCTCTTTTTATTATGCTATTTACTACAAATAAGTAATGCTAATAGACTTTCAATTTCCTGAAAATGTTTTCTAGATTCTGAATCTGTCTTTGTGTCTAATGGACAGAAAAAGATTCTCCTTTCAATATCCTTATAGCCGAAACTTTGCTTTGCAGGAAAAATTCACAGACAGCGAAAGCTGTAAGAAGACTACAGTTTGCATGTAGATTGTGTTTCACAACTACCGCCGCTCCCTCAAAAAAAAAAAAATCTACCTGCAAGTATTTTAAAATCCTAAAAGAAAATCTATAAGGCCATTCTGAAGACTGACTCTTTTGCTATCTTCTGGGTGTGAAAGCATGTGAAATGCAGGAACTTCTGAGAGAAAAAAAGTAAGTATAAAGAAGATGAGAACATAAACTCCCAATACAACATACAAAATTGATATAAGACTAGCTCAGAAGCCAAGTACTCTTAGTAGCTACATCACAGACTAAAAGATATTAATGAAAAAGAAGGAGTCTATAAATGAGATAAAGATTTAGAGATACTCATAGATTTGGTCAGGATTACAAACCTTTGAACTGAGATTGCCAAACTTAATTGAAAGCTGGAAGTTTTCCATCAAGAGCAATAGCAGTGAAGATATTCTGAGAATATCTTTAAGAGAATTTGAGATGTGCTTCTCTGAGACAGGGGTGATAAATTTTTTAAATACTGTGGTTTTAGCAACTGTTCAAAAAAAAAAAGCTGATGGTCATCTATCTTGGATTGTAGCAAGAGAGGAAAAATAGAAAGTAAATCTGTGAATCACTGGCAGCAATTGGATTACTTATTTCTGAAGAGACAAGTCATAGAATGGTTAAGGTAGCAACGCAGAAGTAACAGTATGCATACCTAGTTACAAACACAGTAAACATGAATAGACAACACAAACACTTCAGAAAGCTTAAATAGAAATTGAAGTCTAAAAGACCAGACACCATTCATCTTCAGGAATATTTCCAGATAGAATAATCTGAGCTCAAATCTCAAAATCCAACTGCTCCCACTCTTAAAGGCACGATTGAGTGGAACAGACGTTTCAAAACCTGAGCTTTAATAGGAGAAGCAGCTAGTCATATGGTTTTTCTCTAGTTCTCTTTTCAGCTACTAAGACTAAATAGAAACCAACTGTTGAATGAGCGTGTCATAGCAGCCAATTCTGCATCTATTGATTGCTAAAGATAGAACACACCTTTCTTCCTCTGGCCTTATGTCTTCCTGTGGGACATTTGACTACCCAAAGGTACAGGCTTGGTCTAGCCAAAGTTATTATTTGTAAACATCAAAATGTTGAAAGTCTGTTTTAATAAAAGGGAAACACAAGCCTCCACAAAGACTCTTTCCAGTAAAAACATTTTAGCAAGGCAGGAAAAGAACATTTACATTAAATAAATTATTTTTTAATGTATGAGCCAAGTCAATATTATTGCTCATTTTCCTTACTTTAAACAGAAATATAACTATGAAGCTAATGAAAGCATTTGTATTGTACATACGAGTTCAGCAGGAATTTTATGCTGATTAAAATACTTTGATTCCCTTTTTTATGTGAACTGCACTTGGACCAAGAACTGAGAAGGCAATGATAAAACAAAAATAATCTAGCGCTAAATAGAACATTCTTATTAGATGACATTTTGTTGTTGGAAAAAGGAATGTTGAGTAAAATAATGAATTTTAGTGCACATGATTCAGAAGACCTTTACAATATGCTTTTGGTTCTGGAAGACAAGTATAAGATACTTTAGATAATGTGACCATTTCTCATTTATCTGATTGTCATTAGTTATTGTTGTTTCATGGCTCTTTACTAGAGATGTTTTTTTGCTGATGATGGAAATATGTTTATAACTACTAGTGGTATCGATCCAGTAGTTGAAAGAGTTCCTGTTTCCACCTACTTGACAGTATAATAAAAAGCTATATGAGCTCAGACAAGCTGTTATTTTCATGACTGTTCTGCCAAAATATGCCTATCTCAGAGAGGTCGTAGACTTTGCTACATACATAAATTTTAATGAACCCTCTTATACTAGTACTGGTCCCTGTTTGGTAATAAAAAGTCACATAGATCAAGGTCTGTGTTCACAAGGGGAAGGTGAGGTTCCGGGAAGAAGTTAGACACCCTTCTGTTAACCCTGGACAAGCAAATCAACTTTTAGAAGAAAGCTGTAAGAAAAAGGAAGGCTTTCCATGCTTTTCATCAGAGGCCAGACATCAGCCTGGCTCAAGGCAAATACAACAATCTTCTTTTTTAGGCCCAGGAAACAAAGGTTTGCAAGTAAATACAGTCTCGTATGGTAGCCTTGGTGGTGCCCCTATTCCAGGGTAATAAGGACTATATTAACTCTTTGCTCTCTATGGATAGAGAAGTTGTATTGCCTCTCAGAGGGTAGGAAATAAAATCTTTCCTCTTAGAAATTTCAAGTATTTGCTAATAAACATTTCAGAGCAGTTATTAAGAAAAATACCACCACATTTATATTTCTTTTTGTCCTGAGAGACATTTTGTTTGTAACAACTCAAATCAGTCTCTTCTGTTTAATTCATGAAACAGCTTAAACAGCATTTGCCATCTGGACTGAAATTAGATCCCTATGGAAATGGCGTATTATAACCTTAAATCATTATTTCTGTGCTATTTAACGAGAGAGTTGCCATATTTTTTGCCTCTAGTAACATTACTAGGATTATTAGAGTAGGTAGAAAGACAATTTAAAAGTTTCTAAAGGACAATCACTATATGAACAATGCACAAGACAAAATACAGGCAGAACACTGTCTTCTTGCATACCAGCGGAGTTTTAAAGGATGGAATTTCTTTGACACTCAAAGAAATCAAATTGTATTTTCAACAATTGTGAAATTTCAGCTACAGGAGTTTCCACTGATATTTTAAGTCAACCCAAAGTCAAGCCTAATATAAAGATATATAAGCTACTTTTAGTCAATGTAGACTGTATTTGAGATGACTGGTCATTGTTTTTTCCCTTTGTACTCTAAATTTGACTTTGTAGTAAAGCTCTCTTTCAAACCTGTTGTAAGCTAACACCAGACACTGGCTTCATTGTCTCACCATGCTCTAACTTATTTCATTAAGTTCTCCATCCAGCGTGCTTTCTCTTACAGTGAAATAACTCAGTCAAAGCCAACATTTCACATTAGAGTCTATGATCTTCCAGTGCTCAGATGAATATCTCAAGGAGAAAAGGCTTCCTAATAAGTGTTTATACAAAAGGACACCATGACTATATTGTCAGTGAAAAATAAAAATAATATGGCTACATATAAACACATGTGTAAATGAGGCATGAAAATAATCCATCTTTTGCTTCTAATTCCAAAGGGATTATACCATACACATGCTGTATTTACAGATGGATTACAGTAAATATCCTCATTACATGCCTCTAGCTATTGTTTCCTTTGTTAGAAGATAGAAATGTTAAACAATTCAATGAATTCAGAAATTAATAATTCAGAGAACAGAAAGTAACAAATCCTTCATAAATGCTTGTTCATTCCACTTACACCCAAACCAGCGAAAGCAACGATGACAGCAGCTCCCTTCCCTTCCCTTGCACCACCAGTTGTACTGAGTGATGTGTGGAAGGAGCAGAACCCAAGGTCACCACATCCCATCTTCTGACATAGTGAGGAGAGATAGGTTAGCAGGAGAATTGTAGAGACTGGGTTGTTTAGGTTAGTGAGCAATATTGCTCATCTCATTGTTATGGGAGAGTGAAAGCCAATCTTTACAATAGGAAATAAGATTCTTACAGTCTAGGATAGTGCCGGCGTATCTAAAATGTCTCCCAATGCAAGTGCCTCAGGAAAAAGATTAGGTATTAAAAGGATTTAACAGTAAGTGCAGAGATCATACGGAGAGTTCAAAAACCCCTGCCAGTCTTTTCTGTAACAGAAGATGAAAATATCTAGGACAAATACAAAGCACAAAGCCAGAGAATCTGCCACAGGAGAAACGTGGTGGATCAAGTTGCAGAAAGATAAAAAAAGGGCTGAAAGCATCTTTCAGTCAAATTCCATGTGAATAAGGAAAACGTGGAAGACTTACTAGAGAGGATTTGAAAAGAGACTGGGCTGGGCAGACAGAAATACTTTGTTTATGTCCCAGCTCATAGCAGGTAGCCTAGGAAGAATTCAGATATGGATGTTTTTTGACCTTGCAATGGAGTTCTGAAAAATATTAGAAAGCAATCGGATGCCCAGTCTAGAAGTGTTGTGACAGAGAGTAATGAATGAAAGAATATAAGATTATATAAACCATTTACTTTCCTTAATGTCTTGTTTCATAGCACAGTGACCCCTTTCCCAAAGTCCATGATAGCTCAGTCTCTGGACTGAAGTATTCTAAGCATCTTCTTAGTCTTCATCCTAAATTCATGCCTGATACTCACAAGGATTTAAAAGCTATATGGTACCTTTTCATTGTCTTTTTTCAGTGATGGATAGAAGTATCTCCATTTTATCAGCCTCAAACATAATCATGTATTTAGGTTACAATGAAAACAGCTACTTTCTATCTTTATAATAACCTACTTACTAAATTTTTTTTTGACAATGCAGCTTCCTGTCCTTTTCCTGGAGGAATTGCACAGCAGCTGACAAGACAGGAGAAGCTACTATAGGATTTAAATTTGATCATCTTTAATGCAATTAAACTTAAGTGATTATGAAAAAACACAGAGCAAATACATTTTAGCCTAATCAAAGCAGGCTTTGAGTTTTTCCCATCTGGTGACCCCATGTAGAAATGATGTCAGTGGAGCTATGTTCACCCCCTGGGTCTTCAGCAAGGCTCTTCATCCAAGGCCTTAGAATATAAGGCATTTTGAGTTGCTGTGGGATCTAAACATTGATGTCTCAGTGTTTTTCGTATTATGTTTTCTTCCACTGGAAGAAAATGCTCTTATTTTGGGATTAGGTGAAACCTCCTTGAAGGTGTAGGTAAGACAGCCACTTTTCACTTACCATGGGTGTAAGCAGCAGTTATGCTCCTTTTTGGAGCAAAAGCTTTTGAGGCAGTAGGAACCACTGACTACAACACCAACACCACACAAGTTGTATGGGAGGTCAGATGTCTCTGGTAGAGAATATGAATGTTGGTACATGACTGTTTGTGGCAGAGGCAAGAGAATCACTGATAATATGGCCATTAATAAAGCCATCAGAGGGGTTTGGCCACTGTGCTAAATGAAAAAAGGCTTAGACCTGGAAGTAAAATAGCTAATGACAGATGAATTAATGCTTGTCTATGAAAATTAAGGGCATTATGAGGGGAATTGCTGCAGAGTAGGAGAACCTGTTGATGACCAAGTATTTCTGTGTACAAAAAAACCAACAAAAAAACCCAAACCCAGTCAAGACTCCAAACAGTCACTGACTTCTCATATGTAAAAGGGCATACAGAATATGAAGCAAGCAGGTGCAAAAAGATTATGAATATCCAGCACCTGTAAGCAAAGCAATGATAGAAATAAAAACATGTACAAGAAAGAAGTAAAGGGCAAAATAAAGAATAGCTGCATAACCTGTCTGATTTCCACGCCTAATTTCTTCGACCCTTTCTAATCACACATTCCCCTCACTTTAGGTAGAAAGCGACCTTAATTATTAAAATAGAGTTTTCTAAGAGTGAGATTGGAAATGAGGAACAGTGTTACAGAGCACGCAGAAAGTCCCTCTTCCACAACGTAAATACGTTCACTTTCTCACAGATATACTGTGCCTTAATTTTAAAGATGAGAACATTGAGAAAAACATTGAGGAAGTCATCATTCCAGTTACAACAAGGCATAAATGTGTAATTCAAACAAGTGTACATATCCATTAAATTTGGCATGTGTAATATGTGCAATATACGTTCCTTATTTTGGTGGAGTAAACAACACTGTGGTTTAAGTCTTCTTGTCATGGAAGTACACGGCTAGCAGATTTCAGCTAAAAATAAATAATCCAGAAAGAATCCAAACTATATCAGGCTATTGATTATAATTTCCATGTTTTAAAATTCTTATTAATTTGCATAACTCTTTTCTTTCCTGCCACATCGTGTTAATCAACAGTTACTATAAAGATTTTTATTAATCTGGTAAATTTATTTAGAAACACTCATAAAGTTTTCTAAATGATTAAGTTAAAAGCAGATCTATGCCAACAGCTAATTGAAGTTTTTTAGGAATTTTAGCAAACCTGAATTTGTGTGCCTTAGTATTTTGCATCATTTATTTAATAGACCAGAAAATAAAGGGGATTAAAGTTCCACCTTGAATATCAATAATTTAACAACCCAGCTGGCTTATTGTCACTGAATAGCCTAAGATCTGGAGACAGGAGATTTCTTAATCACAGTAAGATGAAGGGACACTGAATCTTTCATTAGCATCTTTTTCTATCAGTTTTTTTTCAAGGATTTCAGTTGAATTACAAAATAAGCAATCCTATCCTGTACATTGTAACAAAACTTCATTTAAAAACAAAACAAAACAAAAAAACAAACACAAGCTTAGTTCTGTTGCAAGTGATATTGGAATTACTAATGTATTCCTTTTCTCCAGCTGTCCCCAGAATTGTCCTTGAAAACCAGAGTATTTGAGACCTACATTTATTTTCATTAGTAAGTGAACTTTAGGGTAAGTTTAGTTCTCTGAATTCATGGCTCTACAACACCACATGTCATTGTGTTTAATTGTATTTATTATTAACAAAAAGAATGACAAAAGTGTCAAATTCTCAGACTATTTCCTCAGAAACCAATATAGAATTCAAGGATACATCACCTACTGTGAGGACTAGCAAAATGTTTGGAAAAGCAATTTAAAAAGCAATAATGATTTTAAGATAAAGGCGGAATGGGAAAATAAGTTTCTAAAATGAAAATATTTCCTGTATGGAGAAAATCTGAAATTAGTAAACAAGTGTACCCTTCAAAAGTAGTCTCAAAATACTTCCAGGCTTTTTACTCCTTGCATTTATTAATCCATATGAAGTTAACAGAGTTGCATTGAGACTTCTGTAGAACCTGAAGTATTTGATTTACTTTGAAAAAATACTTTTTTTTTTGTTGAAAACAAATCCATTAAAATTTTCTCCATTTTATGCTTAAGGAATTTCTTCTCCCCTTGTTTCAAACTCCATGACAATAGTAAAGTAGAAATACCATGTACAGGCTAGCACTGATAGTAAGTACTGGAACAAGGGAAAAGATACTAGTTACTTTCTCCGCTCTGCTACCAGGCCTACTTATGACACAGACAGTGGAGTATTGACACCTCAGTAAAATAACCAGCATGAGTAAATGTCCTGGTTTCAGCTGGGATAGAGTTTATTTTCTTTCTAGTGGTTGCTGTGTTTTAGCTTTGGAATGAAAGGAATGTCAACAATGCATATTGTTTTCGTTGTTGCTAGGTGATATTTATACTATTCCAAGCTGACAAGGTGCAAAGACAGAACAATGAAACAGCCAATGGAATGTTCCATACCATAGATGTCATGTCATGCTCAGTATATAAATTGGTGGACAACCGATTCACCAGGTGGGGAGAGTGACTTGTGTTGTATTGCCTTATCTTGTAGTATTATTATTTTGTTGTTGTTGTTGCTGATGTTGTTTTCCTTTATATTCCTTTCCTTCCTATTTTCCTTTCTTTTCCTGCTGTTCCTATTTTCCTTTTCCTTTCCTTTCCTTTTTCTGTTACTGTTCTATCTCAACCCATGAGGGGTTTTTTTACCTTTCCTTTCCCCTCCTTTTCTCCTTCTTCTCCCTACCCTTCTCCAAGGAAAGGGGGAGAACTGCACGAGCAGCTGCGTGGTCCTAGCTGTGGGTTAAACCACGACAGTCTTTTTTGGCACCCAACGTGGGGCCTGACAGGTTGAGATAACAATAAAACCTGATCAAAGCACATTAGAACAAATTTGTCATAAGCATTCATTGCATGGGGTTAATAGTCACAATTTTGCTGCCGGGGTTGCGTCTTGTAGTACGTAACCTGCGGTATGTGCTCCCTGTTGAGCTGTTTATCATCCCTGGGAAATGGGTCAAGATTATTGTTTTGCCGTTCTTTGTAGTGCAGGCTTGTGATATGATGAAATTGTGTGTGCTCTGGCTGTACTCATAATGATTAAGAGCAATAAACAAGGCAAAATGGAAGTGGCATTTCTTGTGGCCATACTTCAGGAACCATTTAGTGGAAACTTTTAGTAATTACACTTCTACCTTTTCTCCTCAGAGAACCAGTCTGTGGGGGAGACACCTAACTTCTTACCCAGGCTAATTTCAAGAGCATTTGAGAATTCTGAATACCCTTGGGATGCTCAAACCAGCATACTTCTATTGCTAGGTGCTTTATTGCTTCTGAATATGTTTGTGATCTTGCTTAGGGTTAAACACTGGTGCATACACGGGCACAATATTCCAACCCCCATGATGAGCACTGCGTCTACTCAAACCCCAGTGACAGGCACTGCGGCTACTGAACCAGAGAACTAACCAGTGCCAGTATCAGTCACCCCTATACAGAAGATGAAATACATAAAAAATCAGTTCACTTAGTAAAGGATGAAGATGAACCAGGGTCATCACAAGAACAGGAGGAAGAACCAGAGGTACTTACCCAATCCCTATCCCTGGGTAAGCTGCAGGATATACAAAAATATTTCAGTCATCGTCCAGGCAAGCAAATTGTTACCTGGCTGCTCTGGTGCTGGGATATCGGGGCTAATAGCTTGGAATTCAAGGGCAGGGAAGCCAAACAGCTGGGATATCTGTCTAGGGAAGGGGGTATTGACAAGGCAATTGGAAAAAGAACACAAACCCCCAGCCTCTGGAGGTGACTTCTGTTAGCCATGAAGGAAAGATATCCCTTTAAGGAAGATATTATATGTCACCAAGGCAAGTGCACCATCATGGAGAGAGGTATCCAGTACCTGAGGAAATTAGCTGTGTGGGAGCTGATTTATCATGACCTGGACAAACCACTGTCAACCAGAGATCCAAAGTCCAATTATCTGACCCGTATGGCAGAACTTTCTACGAAGTACAGCACCATCCTATGCCAGCTCATTGGCAACAATGAGCTGGGCAGATGAAGAGGCACCAGTGGTGGATGCAGGGGCTGGCGAACTCCGGCAACATGAAGAAAGTCTTTCTGCTTCCCCATGGGCCTCTCAGCCTTGGAAAGACTGGTCCAGGAGTTCCCACAACTCAAAGAGGATAGGTCATACTCTCTACCTGTACAAGCCATCTCAGCTGTTAGAAGTAAGCGTTTTTCTGCTCAAGAGAGAGGATACAGAGGGTACACACCATGAGGCACCCTGTGTTTTTACCTCTGCAGCCACAGAGAGGACATGAGGAAGTGGAATGGGAAACCCACCTCAATCCTACAGGCATAAGTACATGAGTTGCAAGCAAAATAACCATGAATTGGGGGTCTTCCTGGAAAAGTGCTGCTCCAGTTTCCAGTGGGCAGTTCCCCAAAAGGCTTTCTGATCCTCTTGAAATAACTTCCAATTTGTATTTACGAGAAGCGAACAAGGATAGGATTCAAACACACACAAGCCACACAAACCCATTCATCGACAGTGGATATTATGATCAGAACTAGAGGGACCCTGCCTCCAGCCAGGCGGATGAAAGGGACAACTGGGCTTACTAGACCGTGGATTCAATGGCCTGGCACATCAGACCCACAGGAGTACAAGGCTCTGGTAGACACAGGTGCACGGTGTACCCTAATGCCACCAAGCTATAAAGGGGCAGAACCCATCTGTATTTCTGGAGTGACAGGGTGGTCCCAACAGTTAACTATATTGGAAGCTGAAGTGAGCTTAACTGGGAATGAGCGGCAAAAGCACCCCATTGTGACTGGCCCAGAGGCTCCATGTGTTCTTGGCACGCAGTACCTCAGGAGAGGGTATTTCAAGGACCCAACAAGGTACCGGTGGGCTTTTGGTATTGCTGTTGTGGAGATGGAGGAAATTAAACAGCTGTCTACCTTGCCTGGTCTCATAGAGGACCCTTCTATTGTAGGGCTGCTGGGGGTCGAAGAACAACAGGTGCCAATCGCTACCACAATGGTGCATCAGCGGCAATATTGCACCAACTGAAACTCCCTGATTCCCATCCATAGGCTGATTCATCAGCTGGAGAACCAAGGAGTGATGAGCAAGACTCGCTCACCTTTTAACCGTCCCATATGATCAGTGCAAAAGTCTAAGGGAGACTGAAAACTAACGGTAGACTACCAAGGCCTGAATGAAGTCATGCTGCTGCTGAGTGCTGCCATGCCAGACATGATAGAAATTCAATACCAACTGGAGTCCAAGGCAGCCAAGTGATATGCCACAACTGATATCGCTAATGCATTTTTCTCAATGCCTTTGGTGGCAGAGTGCAGGCCACAGTTTACTTTCCCTTGGCCCTCCAAGTACACTTGAAGTCCAGTACACTTGGAATTGACTGCCCCAGGGGTAGATACCCAGCCCTGCCATTTGCCATGGACTGATCCAGACTGCACTGGAACAGGGTGAGGCTCCACAACACTCTCAATACATTGATGACATCATCATGTGGGGCAACACAGCAGAAGTAGTATTTGAGAAAGGGAAGAAAATAATCCAAATCCTCCTGAGAGACGGTTCTGCCGTAAAACAAAGTAAGGTCAAGGGACCTGCACAGGAGATCCATTTTTTAGGAATAAAATGGCACGATGGATGCCATCAGATCCCAATAGACATGTTCAACAAAATATCAGCTATGTCTCCACCAACTAGTAAAAAGGAAACACAAGTTTTTTTAGGCATTGTCGAGTTTTTATCTCAACAAACAAGGGGGTTTTTTTCACCTTTCCTTTCCCTTCCTTTTCTCCCTCTTCTCCCCATACTTCTTGGGGACAAAGGGGAGAACTGTGTGTGTGTCTGCATGGTCCTAGCTGGCAGCTGGGGTAAAACCATGACAGTGAAGGTAGTGGAATTGTACATGTTTGCTTAGACAGGCTCTCATCTGTGCCATCACTCAAAATTCTGTTAAAGTCAGTCCACCAATCAACCTTAATGGTGGTCCACGCCCTCCTTTTTCTTCCTTAGTATAGTTCTTATTTAGACTTAGTCCCTGCTTTGGAGAATCTCCCATTTCACTCCAGTGACATCCTTTATACAATTTATATATTTATGCCTCATTCTTTGATGCTACACCAAGCGAACACAAGGTTAAACCCATGTAAAAAAACTCCAGGTCTGAAATCTGACTGGAGCAATCCCCTTTGGTCACAGATTATATACACAATTGTTATTTTGACAAAACCACAGGGCAAAGCAATTTACAGTTGTATTAAAAATGCAAATACATCTTCTAGCTGAACCTCAACATACTTGGAACCACTTGGACTTTGAGTTTATCTCATAGCCCAGAGTTGGATTAAACTAATTCATGTGATTTAACAAGCTGAAGTTAACTAGAGAAAAAAATCTTGGTCTATAACTAGAGTCTGTTGAGCTTATGTTTTAATCGTAGTATTTATAAATTTTCTAGAGTCTACAGTGGCAGAATTAATTTATCCAAGTGCACATAGAATCAGCATAACGGTAGACTGAGACTGAAGTAGCCTGGATCATCAATCACAAATCTTTAAACTGTCAGTTGCCTCAGCTCTGTTCAGTCTAAGTGATGACAACTATAACACCACCACATTAATGCCACCAGAGATAACATTCACAAAAAGTCAGGAGAGGGGGGAAGGGGGAATACTTTTATTATACAAAGACCAGAATAATTTTTTTTATAGAAGCAGCATCTCACTTTGTAATTTTGAAGAGCTTAGTTATAGATGGAACGTATAGAAAATTACTGTTTCACTGTGTAGACTCTGACCTGTGTGCAGAATAGACCTGAATTAATATTCACTGTAATTTAGTACTGTAATTTAGAATTTAATACTGCTAGCATAATATTTTACACCAAATATCTCTGTAATACAGGTAACTTCATTTCTGGAATATACTCTTTCCAAAGAGAATCAATTAATCTTCTTTTAGAAGGGATTTGGTACACTCCAAGCTCAAGGTACAGTAAGGTTATTCCAGCATTTAGATAGGATTTTCTGTTACTTCCATTTTTTTCAAATATTTGTAGTAATCAATGCCACATGGGGGGAAAAAAATAAAATCATTGATTACCAAGGAAATTATGCCAAAAAGCAGACATGGCAGAATAGAAATCATTAGCATTCACAATAATAATTCTTAAGCATTTGGCAGGAAAGAGTTCTCTTCACCAGAAAAATTTGGACAGTAATACCTTTCATAAGGAATGTCATAAACCTCCCTGAAACATCAAGAGACAGAACTAACCTAATATTCACCTTCTGCAGAGAATTTGGAAGTGACAGCCCTATTAGCAAACTAATTATCAATCCATTATAAATGGCTAAATTAATTTTCACGGCTTAATTACAAACCCTTTATGAACCTAAAATATTCAGATGCTCCACTGTTAATAAGACACATAACCTTAAAATTCATCACAATGAACAACTAATTTAAATGACTACAGTGAGTAATGCAGAAAAATATATAAATTTTCATATTAACATATTCTTATTAAATATTTCCTTCTATAAAATACCAACTAAATGCACTTTCACTGCTTTTCATGTTACGCTACAAATATAACTGTATTTTAATGGAGGTATGGAATCGGGTTTCTGCAAGTACACATTGATCTGGAATCTGCTTGTAATAAAAATATAACTGGATTGTCAGTATATTGCTTTCAGTGGTGCAAGTGTTGTTTATTCAGCACAGAGTCTCATAAGTGTGATGTCCAGCTAGAAAATAGTGCAGACAAGTCACAGTGGATCTGGAAAGCCAAATAGTTGGTGATAAGGCTTTCATGTCCACACTACATTTGTTCCAGTGGCGTTTGGGTTTGCGTTTTGAACTTTGCGCTAACTCTAGCTTGGCCCCTTAGACTGAATGACAATTTGTATCCAAAGCTGCTCCTGGAGCACATCTCCCAACTCAGTTTCATCCAAAAGAAAGCCAGAAAGGATACTGAGAGGGTCAACTGAGACTGCTTCCAAGTGCAAAACAAAGCATAAATGGGGAATGAGCAGATTTGCTTCAAACCAAGCTCTTGATCCAAACATAAACTGGACATACCCCAGAGAACAACAACTTGATATTTTGTCTGGAGACTTTTTGTTGAAATGTGATAATAAAGTGGGAAATTTCACACCTGATACTGCTGAAAGCAAAAATCTCTAAAAACTCTGAGGACACCAACTGCTTTTTAAAGTCAAAGGATCAGACAAATCCGCTCAATAAAATTTCATCTGGAAAAGAAAAGGATTTGACTTTCAAGGCGGGGGGGGGGGGGGGGGGGACACGGGACACACCCAAACAAACCCTTCAACTTCTGAGAGGTTCTTAAAAACCAATGAGTAGTAACCGACTCCCTCCCAAGACAGAAATTCCAATAGTACAGGAGCATGAAATATCCACTATAATTGCCTTGTGGTATATCACTACCATCTTCTGAAGAGAAGTTGCCTCTGTGATGGTCTTCCCTACCCGACTCTAGGAGAACAGGGACCTTCAAGACTAGCACTGGAGAAATTAGATGATAAGGCACAGGTCATGCTGCCTGGAAGAAGGAAGCAAGACGACGTGCTGGAATAACACCATGAGGTGACAAGTGGCACAAGGAAGCGCAAAGAAAACAGACTGTGGAACTGCTAGGTCAACTGCCCCAATGGGTAAAAGATAAACAGAGATTTGGCCTTGGTTCTGATCCAGTCCCTTCCTCGGTACTCCAGATCAAGCCAACAGTAAGAGTCCTCAGACTTTCCATTTGGCTCACTACCAGCTTGCAACCAGACCCTCTTCCTTTGACCACCTCTGCCAGTCAAAACAGAGGGCTCTGCCTACCGTCCCTTACAGGCTCCCTGCTCCTTCCCTGTGGGAGGCCAGCTAGGTTTGTCCAAGAGGACTGCGTAGCATAGCTGATGAACTAGTTCATTTTTACAGACAGTGTGGTTAGAACCATGGCAAATTAGATGCCCACCGCTGTATAGGTCTTCATTGTTAAGCCAATAGGCTTAATGCCCTAAAGTCTTTGGACAACTCAGGGAGATGTTTATTTCAATGGCTCTTTCAGTATTTCCATTCCTTTGCAAGCTGTTGGCTAGACCACCAACAGAGTTCAGAAGACCCAGTCAGATAAGAGTTGTTTCCTTCCATTTGTCTTGGAACATATCAGAGAAAGACATTGGTCCACGGTCTTAAAGGAAATATATGAATAAAATCACCTGTTCTCAACTCACATAACAGCCTGATATTGTCTGGAGAATACTTCCTTAGGGCAGCCAGCTGTGCTATGGCTGAATCTGTCACCAGTGGAGAACAAGACACACTCTCCTAGCAAGCCCAGGCATTCACAGACGGATGTACATGTTCATATCCCATTCCCCACCTCCAACAGCACAGTACAGCTGTCCACTTTTTGATCCAAACAGCATTCTTCTGGCCCACTCAAAGCCTTCATCCCCATTTTAGTGAGCTGTGGTACTAAAAAGAAACTAGTAGAAAAGTTTTTTTTTCCTTTTTTTCCTAAGATGGAAAATGGTCACTTCTTTGCAGGTACACAGAGAAAAGACTTGCTTACAAATTTCAGTTGATTCCATGAAATCAGCAAAAGATGTCAAAACCTGCTGCCTGTGAACTACATATAAGAAAAATACGTTTTTTTAATATTATTCCTCAGAAGTCTTGTGTTGGAAAAATGAACAACAGAATACAAGTCTTCCTTCTCACTAAGAAAATTCTGGCTTTCCTTCTCTCAGTTAACTTCTTCAGATAGAAATCTATTAAACATAAACTGCACATATGCATGTTTCAAGATCGACTTTTGCGGTTTTCCACCTCTTAATTTATAACTTAGAAAAAGTTAGAATTTTGTATAACATTTTGCAGTTCCTTCTTAATTACTTACTGGTTCAAATGGTTCAGTTGAGTTTTGCATTGTTTAGCTGTCAGTGAAAATACAAGGTTGTTTGTATTCCTGAAAGGTAGCCCTCATATTTTAGGCTGCTAAATCTACATTTTAGCAAACTATAATTACACACACAGCCTTGAAGATCTTGGCCTTTGCAAATAGATCTAGGTTTTCTGATTGAGTGACCTCTAGATTTCTCTCTTACTGGGCTAAGACAACTGACAGAGATTACTGACATGTAAACACATGTTGATAAGCCTGAAAGGCAAAGTTAAGTGTTGGATTGAAATTCTGTTCTAACCAAGCTTTCTCACTTTGTTGTGTAGAACATGAAAATAGTTCTAATACAGACCAGTAAAAAGGCAGAAATGTCAATAGTAAAGTTAACTTTGATGTCATTTTATAGCCCTGTTATTTTCCATCATGTTGTAAATATAAGAAAATTGAAAACTTTGTGGACACAAACTGAAAAAGTGATCGGAGAGTACTGGCAGAGTCTTAAAGCTGCTATGGATACATGTCTGTGGCAATGATGTGTTTCTTTCCTGATCAGCAAGCAATATAAATATATCTGTTATTTACAAGTATGTTGCTTCATCCATCAAGGCTGCACTGAACAGACTGCACTTAGTAGGTAAGTGAGGCATGGCAGAGAGTGATAAAAATGAAAAATTACTCCCACTTCAGCTATGCTAATTCTGAGCTATGTACTGTAAATGTTTACAACCCCTTTTAAGGTAACGCCTCTAAGAATACAGCTCTAATAAAATTGCACCAAAATATTCAAATTAAAGTATTCCTCTTCAGCAAATTTGAATCAAATGAAAGCCCAACTCAAAAAAAAGGAATTTAAAAGCCCAAAGGATTTCAAAAGGTCAACTCAATAATATGAGGTACTAATTTACGTGGGAAAAAAAGTTTGCATGATTACAAAGCCACATTTCTGTGACACTAGCTGTATAATGAGAATGCATAATGCTCTTTGAAGTCAGTACAACAAATGAAAATCATTTCATAGTTACCCAACAATGGGGTGCAGTAAGTTGCAGTATTTCCTCATATTTAGCTCCTTCAGCTCCCTGTATAGAAGATGTGGATTCCTCTGAAGGGCAATTTAAAACAGGAAACTGATTTAAATGCTCTGAAAAATTCCCTGGAGAAGCTTAGACATCTCCTTTTACAATAAGAACGATAATCTGCCATCTTTCATGCCAGAGTTTGGCAGCATGAAAAACCCCAGGCTTCCCCTAGGTATACTTGTGTGTTAATTTTTCATAGGTGGAAGCAGCTGCCATCTTAAACTTCCTTGATTTGGCTAAAGTAGAGACCAAGATTTGTGCTAAAAACAAACCTTCCAGTGCAGTAGAATATAGTTTTCTGCCCTGACATTTTATGATGTCATAAGGGGATGTTGAGAGGTATTGAAAACTAGGTATCACAGTGAGGCTTCACTGCAAGCAGTGTTGCTGTGGTTGCAATAGACTAGGTGATTCCAGAAACAGTTTCCTTCTTGGTCTTTGGCAGATTTTCCCTTCACCAAGAAGATTTATGTCTGCCCCCAGCCCTTTCCTTGGGTTAACGAATGGCTGCAGCTTCATGCAAGGAGGAGGAAAAGATCTAAAGAGCCCAGTGTAGTCCCCTTCTGCCAAAGACTGGGGCAAAATGAGAGCTGAGGGGCCTCTGCTGAAGCTGTCCGCTTCTGCTACCATGCTACACACTCAGAAATGAGTTTGTGCTCTGGAATGACATCTTTACACGGAAATTTAGTATCAACCCTGTTTTCCTACAGCTGTAATGACAAATATTTGCCCCTTCTCCTTTTCATGAGAGGGACTGAGAAGAACTTCCTTCAGACCTGGAGACAGGCAGGCACTGAGGCACCCGCTCTACTCCTACCCGTTGGTCCAAGGGAGGAGAAGGGTTTGCTCTACGGAGAAGGATGTGAAGCTGAGGCAGTGCTTTCTGTGGGGCACCCCTGCTGTGTGACGAGAACAGAGTGTGTGGATTTCTGACAAAGCTATTGAAAGAGGAGCTGCTGTATTTGTTGGCTACATGGACATACTCTGTTGCTGCAATTTCCTCTAACTTTATGATTCTGTCCCATTCATGTTACCAAAATATATCATGGCTCTTATTTAGTAGAGATTTTCTGATTCATAAGGAAATCCAGGCAGGCTGCACCACCTTTCCCACACTTATCAGAAGTGGCTTAAGTTTATTTCATTCTTTTCTTGAGCAATCCAGAAATGCTGAATTAAGGCAGGTTTGCCAAACCCAGCAGATGGGTAACACATGGAGAAAGAAAATACAGATTCAGTGTAGAGGAGTTTAAGAGGTAATATTACCTTTAAGAATATATTCTTAAGAAATATTGCATTCATTTTAAGGTTTCTCCTATTCATACTCTTTTTTTAAAGCACAACATATTTATTATTATTTCCTTACAATCTGGGAAAGGAGCAAGCTTTACAGATAGCAAAGCCTTGTGGAGTACTCCAAATTCCATAACAATTTGGGGTGTAGCATATAGTACAGTCCATATCTTTCAAAGCTATTGATATTTTGACTGGTATCTCTGAGTTCACTCACTCAGGAAATAGACCCTGTGCTTTTACCATTCTCATGTTCCCTTCTTCTTAAATCAGTCCCTAGAATTCCATACATCCTGCCACTACGGTTTTTTCTATTCAGAACATAAGCCAGTGATAGGCAAGAAAAAGTTTCTTCTTATATAAGAAGTTATTATTTTAAAGTATTATTTTAAAAAATATTAATTTAATAATTATAATTATTATTAATTGTAATTATAATGTAATAATTCTTAATTTTTATTATTTATAAGAGAAGAAAGGATTTTAAAAACAAGTCTTTGTGTATGTTTCTGTTATCTAAAGCTGTTACTACAAATGAAGTCCACTTAAGTAATTGTAGAGCCATTCTTATCTTGGCCAGGTTTCAGCTGAATTGACTCTATATCAATGAAAGAGTAACTTTGTCTTTAATTGTGTCATAGTTCTTTTTCTATTGTTAACTTTGGTCTTTTTAAAGTTACACCAGGTCTATGAAGGAGATCAAGGCAAAAAAAGGTCCACTCATTATCCTTACATCTGTGACTGCTTTGGACAACAGTTCAGAAGACAAAGAGTACTTCAGGTTGTTGCTTAAAAATTCTTAAGTATCAATAGTCATTTGATAGAGTTTTGAGCCTTTCCTTCACTATACAAGTGTTTCAATTTAATCTACTATTTGCTTCGTATTAAGCAGAGGACCCCAGTGACAAATGAAAAATTACACCGTAGAAAAGACAAGATGCTGAAGAAACAGATTAAATGACTTGTTTAGAAGCTATTTGATACAGGCGACATTTTTCATGCCAATGGAATCTAGAATTGTTTGTAAGATTATTTAGTAAATTCAGTGGATTTGTTATTACAAAGAAGATTTCTTTTGGAACGTCCCATCCAAACCAATAAAGTTTATTATGAATGGGCAACTCTGCCTACACTTTTTTTAAAATTCTGCCATTACAGGTTTGTTTTTTTCAATTACATAAAAGACCATGAGAATATTATGGCTTATTTCACTGTTCACCTTGTGCATAATTAAGATGTCAAGCATACTGCAGTGGCTGGGGAAATGAAAGTGTTGGTATGCTGTCAAAAATTCCCATTCTTCAGAAACGTTGCATGCTTCAATAAATTCACCTGTACAGACAATGCCTTAAAAAGCTGTCATCCATACCCTGAGTAACTCAGTGGTAATCTCTGTTTATCCTCACCTTTCTTGGCTTCACAAACTGACAACAGCAGATGAGCGATTGGTGAGTGAGACCAGGGACGAGGCCATATGCAGAGGTCACAAAGAATGAACATAACAGACCTCAGCTAAGAGAATTTAAAAACTTCTAACATGCATCTAGTTGTTATGGAAACCATGAGCATCCAAATCAATTGTTCTAAGGGAACATGCAAAAATTAACGAATATTTTTAATGTACTTTTAACATCATCCCTTCTATGATACCTGTATTTTCTTTTCCCCTTTGTGATTCATGCACCTTTCGCAGTTGCTTTCATATAATTCTAATTAAAGACAATAAAACACATCCAAATCATATTTTCAAAACACAATAAAATATGAATTTATGGAGTTCAGACACTTCTAGGCATAAGCAAAAATTATGTTCCGTTACCTCAAAATCTGAAAAGGATTTATGGTATAAAACTCAGATTTCCATCTCAGCCTGGCTCAGATCTCCAGACTGTGTTTTTTCTATCAAAAACATTTCTGCATGACTAATTTAACCATGTTCTGTAATTGAATTCAAAATCTGGAACTGTTTTAGCTACATAATACAGATGATATTTTTCTGATGCAAATGGCATTGTACCAGGCATGATGCAACTGTTATTAGAATCACACAATACACAAAGATGAATTAATCGCTGGACTGAAACTTTGTGGATATCTAAGAATCAATAATCACAACATGATTTAAATTTCATAACAGAAGACAGATCCCAGTTCCAATGCAAACTTGGGTCTTTAATAAAGCTAATTTTCTAAATCTGAAACTCATTAATTTGAAGGAAAATAATCAAGCAAAGATGTGATTACATGTACGTAGCTGCTTAAGAGAGATATTCAATGAAGATAGGAGTTTTAAAATATATTTTTATACATCAAATGAAAAAGGAGTAAAATGTTTAGGGAAGTTAATCTCTGGGAAAATTCATAACTGCCAAAGCTAAAGCAAATAAGAATGAAAGCTTTTTAAAGTATACTTATAACAAAATACCTTGTAATAATGGTATAGCCTCACTATTAAATAGATTTTCAATATTCACGATAATGTGGAAAAATGAAAGCGTTTATTTCATTTTCTGTTACATGTTTAAAAAGGAAGCAGAATGAGGTATTCAAAAGAAGATGCTGAAGTGATTTACAGTTCACTAGCAACTGGAAATGTCAAACAGCCCTGTAAAATATAGATACTTTTAAAATTGAGGCCTTGGTAATTTACACCCCAAAACAGTTGGATGAGCATATTTCTGGTTTTAAAATTGCGGAGTCATTCAAGAAGCCTGAAGGATGCTAGTGCTTTGCTGACACTCAACAGGAGTAGTGGCATGCAGCAAGGTTATTATAGGCTTGATAGCCTGCTATTAAACCAAGGAAAAACTAAAGAAAAGTTGATATGAGTTTCAATTAATAAATACAGAATAGTAATTTATGCCAGCCAAAATTATTTTACAGAAGATAGGTTTCATCAAACAAATTGATAAATTTTGTATGAGACTACAAGAATGATAAAGATAACCGAGTAGATAACAGTAGTCTGGAAAGATAGTTGAACCTCCATTAACTGGCAATAATCTTGTTAAAGAATTAGCACTACAAAAGGTCAATCTGTCCTACTGAATGAAGGTGAAATAAACTGAGAACTGTTCAATAGTCAGGTATCAGAAAGTAGCTGCTTTTATTATTTGTCATATAACTTAGTATGTTAGTAGCATTCTTCAGGGTTTGCTTTCAGGCTTGATGTTACTCAACACAACATTTAAGGTTCGAATATAGATATACAACTACTTTTAACAAAAGTGTAGATGCCCCAGTGCTTGGTAAATCACTAAACAATAAGGTACAATGTCATCAAATTTGTTTACTATTCAAACATTTGAAAAACAAAAGCAATTACATGTTTAGGAAACATTTATATCAGACAACCTCATAGACATGGCAAGCATGCTCAGAATAGAAGGGATACTAAAATGACTTTTTCCAAATAATGACTCAGGAATGGCTCAACATGATTTTCTAATGTGAATGTCAGAGTCTCACAAACAACAGAATGGTGAGCAGTAAAATGGTTATGTGTTGATGTCCAGCATCAATGAACTACACTGAGTGGCAGTTCTGTAGCCCGTATTTTAGAACAGGATGCTACAAGATTGGAGAACTATGAAAGAACGGAAAAATGCTGGAAAAATGCTTTACAGTAAGAAATGTTAAAAAAAAAAAAAAGAAAACATGCTTCCCATTTTTAAAAAAATTAAGACTGACAACTGATGTATTTCTAACACAAATATGCTTTCATGAACTTCATATATACCAAATATCAACATATGAAGGAGAAAACCATTAGAAACACACGCCTCTGGAAAGACGAAGAGCTATGTCTAGCTGTGTGGTGCAATAACAAATCAAGCCGACTTTTAATTTAAAAGGATCTTTCTTGATCATTTCCCAATTCGGAACAATACATGTTTTTTAAGGGCAGCAGTCTCTTCTGAGTGAGTAAAGGCACAACTCTTCACAAAGCAACATCCTTTATAAGAACCAGTGCCTCCCAGCATATCCTCTTTACAAAGAATGGATCTTTGTCTGCTTAGTCACTATGGGATTCCCTTTATTCAGGTAATCCAGAATTTACGTCGATTCAGTATTCCCCAAAAAGGTTATTTTTTTCAAGTATTTTAGCAGAGTTTGCTAGGAAAATGACAGATGCTGCATCATTTACTCAGAAAAAACACTGAAAATTGCTTTCCCATTGTCTGTGTCTGCACCCACAGCTTAACCTAATATCATCTCAAGAAATGCTTTAATATGTTTTTCACTCACAGCTAACAGTCTCTATCATGCTTAAAAATTGAATTCCAGAACCCAAGTTCTTGTCCTTCAGGAATAACTGGGTTACAGTCTAGATCAGAGCTCTGGTTCTCCATGTTGCATTCTACGTATGTAAAAGATAATCAAGACTTGAGTACTTGAGTCCTGAAAAGAAACCACGAGACCATGCTGTGTTCCTGTGAAGGTAAGTTCTGGAAGCCCAACTGAAGTAAATCAGTTATTCCATCAAATCCTTTGCTCTATCATATAAATTATCTGAACTCCTACTTTTCAGACACATTTTTCAGAGATTTGTCATTCTGTGTTTACATCTAGTGACAACTATCTTTTTACAGACCTATCCCACAGCTGACCCTAAAATGCATTTAGTAACTTTCTCTGAAGAATTCCTTCCATTAATTGACTTATAAGGTCTCTGATAGTGAAAAATCACCTTGTTTTTATTCTTCATTATATTGGCATCAAAATGTATGGTGAATAAGCAGGAAAAGGGGGAGTTACTGCACTCAAAGTTCCTCAGGTGGCTGTATTCTATATATATTTGCGTGTGTTTTATATATTAAAAGCCTTCAGAATTAACTTCTTCAAGTGATTAACAGAAACAGAGTATGTCAGAGAAAACACTGATGTTAGGATAAAATGCAGCTGAAGAATCACGTAATATTGTACTAAATCATTGTTACAACAATAAAATCTGTCCTATGAATGGACGATTAATGCAAGATATGCTGTGTGATATGGATGAAATTTAGCATCACAGAGCTGTATGAATTTCTGTGTAGGCATTGTTTCTACCTTAGAAGGACATACAGAAGAAAAAATTACATTTTTCTGCAACAGAAAATTACATTATTTTTGATGCATGACATTCTGGAACAAAATGTAACATAGCACTTTCGGGAGCTGTTCCGGGAGTCTTAGTGCATGTCTACACAATAAATTGAGTGCTACGTAGAGAATCCCAGCCTGGGAATGACTAAGGTAATTTCAGAACCAGAAACATCCTCACCATGTTTTTGTAGCATCACTAAAGAAGCAGACTGTTAGCTCAGGTTCATTGCCATGTGGGCTTGAGGGATCAGCTTTGAGGACCCACATTGAGATATCTGCACCAGATCATGCTGTATGAAGCTACTCTAACCCAGCACTACTTCGGTGTTCTCTGTATCTCACTCCAGTCAGAGAATAAATTGGCCTTTTAAATGCAGTCATCCCTATCGCTCTTCACGGCAATACATAACTTACATGCATGTATACACACAGACCAAGGAGATCCAGACCAGCAGCAAGATTACATGGTCTCAAACAACATTCTCAAACAAAAAAATCTTTGTTCAGTCTTGTTGGCACATGGAGTCCAACCATACACATAACCACAATTTAGCAGTGGTTTCAGAACTCCTAACAGATTTCCCATTTGAGACAGAGGGAAGGCTGTAGCAATGTCAAGCCCTACCTTCGCCTGAGGTAGCTAACTATGACAGAGACCTGCTTCAGAGAATCACAGGCAGATGTTACACAATGCTACTCATCTGTCCAGTGAGTCACATTTTTACAAAATAACCATTCAGAGAGCACATCACAATCTGATGTGAAAACTGTCTCATAGATGGACAAAACAATTCAACAACTCGAATCACCATTTGAACGGACTGTGCAGATTGTTTGAATTTGCAGCCTGTTTGTTAAGATCCCCCTCTCCGTGTGTTCCTGAAGAAGATAAGCAATGAGACAGAAGTTTTCATGTGGCTTAAAGAAATAGATAACCAAAAAGCTAGGAAAATCTCCTTAGAAATTAGGAAATAAGACAGAATTCTACGGTCAGTTTTTAAAATAAAAGTAGTCGTTAATGAAATTTCACAGGGATCTATATTGAGCCCATTCTCTCTCATATATTCATAAACATTCTGGAAAAAAGATGAAGCCTCATGTGATACAGTTTGCTGATGAAATGTATAATCCAGGCTATGAAAAGTGAGGATTGACTGCCAAGGTAAGACCTTACAGTAACAAACATATGGCCTGATGAAATGTAATGTAGATAAACATAAAGCAAAGTACTGGAATAGCTAAACCAAATGACATCACATTAAAAAAACAGGAGCTTTCGACATCAGCAACACAATATTTAATTCCTCCATCTTAAAAAATTAATTATTTTTTCTGTGTAAGAAAGCTTTGATTAAACAAGAACAAAACAAACAAAAAAAAACCCCAAACAAACAAAAAAACCAACACCAAACCAAACCAAACTTCAAGCTGAGACAAGAAAAAAAACTTGGAAAGTTTTAGCCAGAACATTTATCCTGTGCTAGAATTGTAAAGAACTGAAAACAGGGAGTATATCAGGAAGCGTTAGACAATGTTAACAAAAATTTTCTAGTATTGTCTCTGCTTTGTTGAATGTTAGTGGTATCTTGCCTGTCCCAGGATTTCTGGGAGACTGTCTGCAGCCACAACAGAAACAAGTGAGAGGAAGTTAGTGCTGAATTCTAAACTCTGATATGAATAGTCATGTAGCTACAAAACAAATTGGATTAACACTAATCTGGATTTCTCTACTTCATGTTGCAGTGATCTTGCATGAGCTCAACCTTCTGAAGTTACCAGTCAGCTGTGAAAAAAATATCAGGGACATGTGGAAGCACAGATGCAAGTGGAATGAAACATTATTTCCCCCTGTCAGGAACCCCAGCTTAATTCCACCTTCCCAGCTCTTCACTGTCTGTTAAACCAAAAGGAAAATCTCGAGGAAAAGCCATAAAAAAGACTGCACCAGCAGTTTGTAAGGCTGAAGACCTTGCTCTGTATAAAACCAGAATCTGGTAGAATTGTTCAAGCTAGGAGAGTTACTATTCCCTTTGTCACCAGATGCTGATGGACAAAGAATGGCTCTGTAGTTTTTCTCCGTCTGGATATCCACAGCAGAGCATCAGTCAGGTGGCAGGAGCGAAAAAAGGAAACCTGTCTCAAGACCCTTGGTGCTTGAAAAAGAAATGGGACAGAGGGAAGAATTAAAGGTTTTGTGGAAAGATCAGGTTGCCTCCTGAATCTAAGTAATACTGTAACATTCTGGAAATACTGAAGCATTAGAAACTGAATAGATTCATAAAATGAGGCCCATGGTCTGCTGCTTTTCCCCACTTAACACAGTTTGCTACATCTGTTTTCCAAGTAAAAATTAGTTCTAATTAACATGCCACAGTGCAGCTCAAGGCAGAAGAGATGGGAGGGAGAAGAAAGTAATGAACAGAGCTAGTATGGGTACATATATCCAAGCTTTATAGCTCTATAGTTCTCTTTTCATTTACTTCTCACCAACCTCTCTCTATGCAGACATCTGCTTACATGGGTAGCTCTTGCTAATTTAATTTTTATCTCCAAATAGATAATAATGTGGGACCAATACATGAAATGCAACCTGGCTTTGGCTTTGCCTTTCAAAAATGAAGACATCAATAATAATAAGATACTTAATTCTTGAAAAAGTGTCATAGCTTCTTCTGTATGGAGATCAGGCCTATTTGGAGTTAATGCAGGCTGCTTGATATGGGATTTTGTTGCAAGGTGCTAAGTAATTTCAGCTTTCCCTGTCTTTGATGCTGGAAAAATACCACTCAGCACCTACAAGGAAGTTCTTTTCACTTCACAAGGATTGGGTCACAGTGAGAGCATTAGGAGATAGTTTGCTTTCTAACATTTTAGGCCTGACTCATCAAAACTTGACATTTACAGCCTTATTCAAATATGAACATCTTCAAGAGTAATTAAAGAGGAACTATTTTTAAAGAGCTTTTTAAATCAAAGAGAAAAGAAATAACTTTGTGTTGACTGTCTAAAAGAAGTGTGGCAAAGCCTAATTACATTTATACAAAATCTAGCCCAAATAAAATGTCAAGATAATGGCTCTCTTTCAAATTTAGAGCTGCATAAGAAATGTACAGGGAAACAGACTGCAATAGATATAAACAAAGCCAAGTCTGGTTTAAATTAAAAGCTGTTACAAAAAGAAAGAGCACCATTTTCATGAAAAATCAGGAGAAAATAAACATCATACTCCAACAGGCATAACACACCTTGCCTCTAAGTGGCCATTTTAATTGTTTCACGGACTGAAGAGGGATACAGGCACATGAGGAGTGAGGGAGGAGGGGGTGGGGAGAATTTCATAGAAATTATTAACTATCTTAAGCAGCATGGGTTTAAATGGCAGCAGAAGCACATTAACCTGGGGTTTTGGTCAAATTCAGCTGCTCGAGTTCATTCTCAGGATCCCCTGCAGAACTGAGCTCAAGCTGCTAACTGAAGCAAAAAGCCAAAACACTGTCTGTTCAGTAAAGTAAGGATATACTCCCCAAATGATTTCCACTGGTGAAGCAAATAAAAACAAGGGCAAATGAACAAAAAGGCCCCATCAGAAAGTGTTCAGGACAGAAACCTTGAGTGGAGAGGGAGACCCATACCTACAGAAAAAAGAACTGAAGTACAAATCCTTAACTGATTCTCTAGCCTCTCTTACATACACCTTCTCCTTTCTCCCTCTCTACAGGCTTAGTTCATCTTTGAATCAGTTTCTGCCTGGCCTTTTTATTTTTCTCTCTCCTCCCTTCTCCATCGGCAATTGGGTTCAATTTCATAGTTCACCATCCTGCCAGTCCCCAAATACTTTGTGCTTTACACTTTAGAGGCTCCCAGTGATTTTATGTACTACAAATTAACTCAGTAGCTCCTCGGGGATTCATCCTGCTGCCCTTCGGCTGAGAATTCTCCCGGTGGAAGAAGTCATATTGCCTGTTTATCCAGAGCAAGATTATAGAAATAGTGAGGCTATAAACACCAACAAAAATATCTCTAGTGTTATCATGCTCTAATCACAGCTGAAAGAAGTAAATCAATAATCATTATAAAACTACTTTCTATGTACTCCAGATGAGTCATCAAAAACATACAAGCATGTTGGACACACCAGTATCCAGACAGCATCTCTCCAACACCGCAGAGCATAGGCAAGTTTTATTAAAACAAGGAACATGAGATCTCTGTCATGATCCCTGAATTCAAATTACAAGCTCACACTTAGTTCTGTAACTACCAGATGTCAAGTCAGAGCTGCCAAAGTGAAGAGGAACAGATGGCATAGACCCATTTAAGTCTCTGAGTTTTGAGAATGGGTTTGGGGGATTGCACAGAGGGGTTTTTTCTCATGCCAAATAAAGTACTAGGGGATTTTTCAGCATCTACAGGAAAAAACAATTTCAGGACAAATAAAAGACAATGCAAAGTCTCGAACAAAATTATCAGATATCTAAAATCCAATATGTTTTCTGTCTAGTGGGAATTTTTATAGTAAATCCTCCTTTCTGAATAATTTCTTGATTTTAATAGAAAAAAAATCTGTAAAACCTCAAGTCATTCAATAAAATCTCTTCACTCATACAAAAAAAATATAAAGAAGTGCTTTATTACTGCAAGCGAATCTTGGCTTGGAAGAAATGTTAAGAAATGTCAGACTGCAAAATTAAGAAGTTAAATAAACAGAAGTAATTGTATTTTCCCAGTGCCTGTGGTAGCATTCACATAGAAATCTTCATCTGGCCTTGTATTATGAGGTTAAAGGACTTTCAGCAGGGGCAAAGTGGCAAAATAGAACTGTTTACTACTGATTCAAGTCCAAAGAAGAAAAAGTTTGAGATATCTGCCCTCTGAAGTCACCAAACTCTTCTTTACTCAGGAACAAAATTCAGAGTGATGTTGAGGATCTGATCCTTCTGTTTCAGGGGAACTGCAGATGACTGGCACATCTTAAGATCGTATTGTATGTGACTGTTGAAGAGCTCTTCATACTCTAATTCAGAAGTAACAAGAGTTGAGGATGGCTTTTGACGTGTTAACAACTCCAGTATGGGAAACTGCATAGAGCAAATGTATAGCGTGAGAGGAAGAGGCACATTACGTGCCAGTGTAGTACTGTTCTACATAGTGTCTGCTCAGAACATGGTGGCCCACAAGATCACAGCATTTTCCCTACACGGGCTGAGTTCTTTCCATTTGAAACATGTTTCCCTTGAGACCCTTTCCATCTCTGCATGTCTGCGTCACTGCTACACTGCAGTGCTTAACCCCTTAGCCATTATCCTAGAAGAGTGCTTGAAAATGGCTGGTTTTGCTTATGAGGATGTGCAACATCAAGTGCTCAGTGTCACAAACTTCACAGCACAACAGGGACAGGTGACAAGAAACATAATCCTAAGTGTACTGATGAATAGTTCAATAAACTCATATAACCGGCTGTGAAAGAATTTAGAGGAAGGTGCACTAATATTCTGACAATAAAACTGTCCAAGTTTCTTGTTTAACCTCTAGACCTAGTTTTATCCTGTCCAGCTTTCGATAATTTGCTCGGAAACCTGGCTGCTCTATGACCTAATACCACATTCTGCAGCCACTAAATCCCACTGCACAAACCAGTGCAATCCAGAGAACAACAAGCCATATAAGGGAAATCCCTCTTCTCAAGAGGGTTTGATTGTAATCCCTTCTTGCAAAGAAGGTAACTACACACCCCTTGTATCCTGGGCAAATTCTTCAGCTCTTATACTTACATGTACTCATTCTTTAACAAAACAATTTAAAAGCTTCAAACATCCTCTCCCTTCTCATTCCTCAACTCCCGTGTGATTGTGAGAGAAAGGAACAAGCTCTAGACCAGGACCACAAAAGAATGGCTCAGTCCACAAGAAAGGTATGGAGAATTATGCCAGAGAAATACAAGTAGGGCAAATATATTATTATTGCCTTTACCAGGGAAATAAGGCAGTGAGACAGACTGAGAAGCTTCTCAGGCAATCAGCCTCCACTCATTGTTTCCTACTGTAATCACTGAAATAGATTTTGGACCAAAATCTTCAGCCCACTAGTTTATATCCTCTCTGTTATTATTTTAGACCTTGTAGAATTTGGCCCCAAAATGGAAAAGCTTTTGTTTAAAATTTAGGGGTTCTTTTAAATGATGATCTATCAAAGCTCTGAAACACAGAGATTACACGATGAAAACACAAACACTAGGAAAAAGCTGGAGCTAGGAGAAGAGGGGAATAAATGAACTAAATTAGCCAGCTGTAAAGACGGACCTTTTTGCAAGGTAGCTAAGTTGTCTGGCATTTTATTTACTGGGCTCCAAAGAATATCAGCTATATACATCTCAATAACAGAATCCTTTCTGACTGAGATTTTCAAACAACCCTTCAAGCTCCCTTTTCTTCTTCAATGTCTGAAATTGATTATTTTTAACCAAGTCAAGCAGTTCAAACAAAATCTGTTTATCTCTACAGTAATAATTTTTATGAAAATGTGGAGATTTCAGAGGAGTGAAGTGAAATAAAATTAGAACTGAAACTGAACGTTAGATGTGTACAACTTTCAGCCTGTGTATAATGAAGGAACCAAATGTATCAGCCAGACACCTAGAGAGAGAGAGAAGGTAAAAAAAAAGGAGTGGAAAGGAGCGGAAAGGAAAGGAGCGGAAAGGAGCGGAAAGGAAAGGAGCGGAAAGGAAAGGAAAGGAGCAGAAAGGAAAGGAAGGGAGTGGAAAGGAAAGGAAGGGAGCGGAAAGGAAAGGAAGGGAGCGGAAAGGAAAGGAGCAGAAAGGAAAGGAAAGGAGCAGAAAGGAAAGGAAAGGAGCAGAAAGGAAAGGAAAGGAGCAGAAAGGAATAAAAAGAGGGATGCACAGGAATACAGTGGGAGAGTAAGTATATTTCATTAAGATCTAAAGATATTTCTTCCCATTTTTTTCCTGTCCTACCAATAAATGCATTTCCAGGAGAAGGAACAAGTTATTTGTCTCATGCTCCTACTCCCACCATAAAGTAACTAAGTTATTTTTCTCAGTGGGTGCTCAAATCCTTCTGCATGTTGGACCAGATTTGTCATGTTTCTGCGCTTTAGATAACCAACTGCACTTACACCATGCCAGCATAAAAAGCACAAAGTCAGTAGGAGAAAAGCCAGTTTATCTGCACTAATGCCCGTGAGGCAATAAGAAACCTTTTCTGTTTCTCTCAGTTCTGGCAAGGCTCATTTACTCCATGTCTTTTCCCATCTGGAACATCCTAACTACCTTGTTACCTCATTTTCCTCTCTTCTCTCCAAGTCCCATTGGCAAATATACTGTGTTCTTTGCCTTTCTCTCCTCCTGTTTCTCACCAGAATCATTCAAAGATTTCAATCTGCAGAGCATTCTGCAACAGAGAGGAGATTTTGCAGGAAGGGTGAAGAGTATCCAGCAGACTGTTCCCCAAGAGAGGAGAGGATCCATTAACAACTTCTGTTTTTTTCCCGAGCTCCTCTAAAAGTGGTGTGTTCACATGCTGTCTCATTCTCAAAGCATACATATAAAGTCTCAGTCCAGCCCTGGATTGAATCCCACGAAATGTAGTAAGAGTCAGCTTGAACATCTCATCTGTCTTAACCATTACAAATGAAGTTATCAGTAAATAACCAAAAAAATTTATTTAATTCTGAAAACCTCTCATATCTACAGGAGACTTGGTTCCAAATTATGGCCCTGCTACAACAAAGACAAAAAGGTATGTCTCAAGGCAAAGCATGTCATTTTGTAATAAATGTTCAGCATGAAGTTTCTCTTTGTAGAAGATGGGTTTTTTTCTAAAATAAAATACATTGTGAGGTCACCAGTAGTTTTCTCCTAGTTTTGCACTGATTAGCTATCTTGAAGTTAATGTAGATGTTCCTCATCCAGCAATATTAATCCCTGCACGTGAATAATTTCATCCAAGGTAATAGTTAGTTCTGCATATGTAAAGTCACTCTTACATTCAAGTGTTTATAAAATCATAGCCTAAACTAGGAGCAACTAAATCCATAAATGGGGAAAAATCAATAAATAACTTCAGATTTACAGATTCTAAAGTAGCCAATGAAGTTTCTCCAAATAAAAACGTTCACTGAGGCTAGGATGACTATAGCCAGATAATGCAAGTGTTTAACAAAATCCGCCCTTGGTTTTCCTGGTCTCTCACTCAGTTGATTCTTCTGTTGTCAGAACACTGAAACTGTGGAGAATCCTATTTAACAAAATGTACAGTCTGCATCCAGGAAAGGATCATATTTTGGTTTATCATGGTATGTGGCTCCAATAACTAAATATTATGTGCTTTTTCTTTTCCAGTGAAATTACATAGGTTTTTTCATGGGGTCAATTGTCCTGTTTGTCAAAAATATGGTAGGAGTGATTCGATGACAGAAAATAATCATACAGAAGTAAAATTATTAAAAATTATATTAAAAATGTTGAAGAGTAATCATTAAGAAACACACACTTTGAATTTCTAAACTCTAGTGCATTTGAAATTAACATTTTGCCTTCAAACTACAGATACCATATATATGTCTTTCTGCATGAAGCTACAAGTTGTTGTTCACCTTAAATTATGAAATAAAGGTACTTCTGCTGAAAACAAAATGTGACTTTTTTCAGTTTTACTGATTGCCTTTGAAGAGAAATAAAATGTCACTGCATCTCATGAAGCTTGCTGGTAACTCATGTGAATCAGAAAGATATTTCTTTCTCTCAGTGGGAGACTAAGGTCTAAGCAACCTGCAGCAGAGCACAACCAAAAAAAAAAAAAAATTAAAATATATATATATTCCCTTGTTTTAGTTATATAATAAAGTTGTTTGGATGCTGGGTGAAAAAGGGCACTCAAGAACTGGCTTTGAGTGCCCTTCTAATACTGTAAGGAAAAAAAAAAAAATCTTTCAGTTAACTTCCATAAGTTACAGACTCCTTAGTGCATGTGTTAGGGACAAGTTCTACCCCATATTTGCCCTGAGCATTAGCTCTTTATTCCCATACCTCCTCTTGAGGACTTAGTTTGACTCCTACTTGTTAAAATCCAGCATGAAGCAGATTGAAGCACAACAGCAGCCGGCATCTCAAAGCTGGTTTTCAGCAGGGAACTTAAACAGATTCAGATATACAAAAGCCTGCCACTTTTCATAAACAAATTCTTTTCTGTGTTTGCAATGGAAATTTCTGACACCACTGTACTCTTAATGTAGATTTTGCTCTGTGTGATGACTCACACAGAACAAATAACAAATGCCAGCAGGTACCATCAAGTGACTCTTCATGGATTTTATTTCTTCATTATTTCCACTAGGTACTCCAAGAAACAAAAGCGAGGTCAAGGTATCAGTAACCTCCTGTAACACCAAGATGGAATTCAAAGAGAAAAGCAGAACAGTGATCTTAAAGGCATGCTCCTTTAAGGTTGGAAGTGATAAAATAAATAAATTTTTCTCCCAGGAAAGTTTTATTCAACTATCTTAACTAATTACAGGAAAATTGTAATAAAACTACAACATTCAATTCACTCAGAATTAAAGCTTTCATCCTGATTAAATTTTTTAAAGCTGGAAAGTTTCTATTTCCAACTTGGGTGGTTGTTTTCCACCAAAGAATGGAGTGTATTTTGTTGTTGTCACCATGTTTTTTTCAATTCTTTTTACCTCTAGGAGAATGTCAAGTAGAAAAGTAAAAAAATACAGAAACCAGTTATGTAACTCCATGGCTTTCTCAGCAGTTCCATTCTACTACATTGACATTATTGTCAGAGTTTAAAGATCGCAGAGGTAAAAAAGGCAAAGGAAAAAAGAGAAATAGCGAAGATTCTGGACTTCATCTGTCTATTTCATATAGTGAGGAAGAAAAAAAGCAAAATGAATTTAAAATTACCTATAAAGCTTATTCTTTTTTCCCCTCACAAGGAGTTTCAGGAAGGAAGACACAAACAAGCTCTGCTTAGAAAATGTGATCAGCTCTGAAGAGGTATAGATCCCCTCTCTGGAGTAAACTGCACAAATATTTCTCTGCACCACACATGATCCAAACCGACACAGTCTTCTGGGTCATAGTTCCATTTAAAAGTTTCCAGCTAGAGGGTGCCCAAAGAGATAGATTACTTCTTTCAGCTTTTGTTCTTCAGCAATCTCATTATTCCTCTGCTGACCTGTGTCGACACGGTACCACATGGAAAATGCTGGAAAACTCCAGTCTCACCCTAAGAGAACTCATGCCTACGTGGCGCAGCAGACACCATGTGGAGATAGATGGGCACAGGAATCCGATTGCATTAGCGTTTGCCAGGGGTAAACTGTCAAGCTCAACACATCGTCTGGTTACAGGCCTCTCTTGTTCAGCTTGAAAACACACTGCATCCCCACGTGCAGAAACAGTATGATCTCCCTAAGACTATACTGTGAAGTTTCTCCTACTGTATGTGGATTCTGGCATGGGAAAAGTACAGCAGACATGGTGAGCTCATACCTGCAATCTGATTCCTTTCACCTCACTTTGCATAACCTCCACTGACTTTAACGTGTTTAACATGATAAATGTGATGTGTTAAACAGTTCTTAAAGGTTTGCAGGACTGAGGACACTGAACAGCTTGAGAATTGAACCTCTGTCTCTCAGCCTCTCTTGTATGACTGTTTATTTAAAAATTTTCAATGGTTCAAAAGAAAAATGAAAAGTTTTTGCCAGTCCTTTATTTCTGATTTATTTCATAGCTTTATATTAAATGGTAAAGGCAGTTCTACCATTGTAAAAATATGCGTACCATGCTAGTTTGTATTACTAGTAAAAATAATTTTTTTCCAATACAGCTTCCATTTGTTCTAGAAAGGTGGGCAGTGGACACACCAACAAATGAATCTTGACAGACACATGATCCAGGGCAGTGCTGACCATAATCTGTACTTATAGGTTTATGAGCCTTTCTAAAGAATTAGCAAGAAAATAACTAGCATAAATCTTCAATTAATAGTTTACCTACGTTACACACTAGCATATAGCTCAAGATCTCCAAACCAGCTCTAAATACGCTTGTTCAGTCAGTATCGGATACATCTTAAACACCTCGAAGCAGAGCAAATTAGCCCCCAGGAGCTCTGTGCTTCCACTTAGCATGAGCTTGAGTATGCTTGTAGACTTACCCTTAGTGTAACAATCGTGCTTACCATTTGTACTTGTTTTTTTCAAAGGATAATAAATTTTAAGTGTAGGCTTTGCTTTTTTTGAAGATCATGTATACAGCCAAAAGAGCAAACAAAGGTTTCAAATCCATCAGACATTTTACCACTGCTGAAGGTCACATTGCCAATAACTAAGAGACAGGAAAAAACATCATAGAGTTATGTATCGTCACATTACTCCTCTATCTGCTTTGATCTGTTTGCAAGAGTGATTTATGAAACTGTTAGGAGCTGCATACATTAACCAATCAATTCCATTGCAGCTTTCATAGTGCTAACTAGTTATCACTAGTGGTAGCAACACAGTTAATGAACAACTCATGATTGAGTATCAATATGTCACCAGACAATACTCATTCAACCCAATCACTTGTTCTTAAGCATTTTCAGTTCAGAGGCAACATAACTGGAAATACGTTGGTTTGTGTCATTGTGTTCATCCTTTTCTTCAGTTAAATGTTTTTCTGAACATTTTCTACTTTTCCTGTTACTCTGTCAGATATTTGAGTATCAAAAGCTTTTATCACACTACCAATTATATTTCTTATGATAACTCTTGTCTTTTCTAGTAGAAATGGGCTTATTCTCTATAATTTAGAACACCCATCCCTAAACATCTGCAATGAAAAGATAATGCAACTAAATTAATGGCAGCTGGAATTTTTATACATAGCAAATATCTGAGCCTTTGCTAGAATTTTAACCCCTTTTTATCTGATTGTTTGTTCTTCCTGCATTTGTCCCTTCCGCATAATGATTAAATGCTTCATTCTCCTAAGCAGTCTAATCAAGCGTTGATTGCCCTGAGACGCTTTAGTTGGGAGAGAAAAGGAAGGAATAAACCTTGAGCAATGTGGTTTTTTCACTTATTCACAGAGGATTAGATCCTTATTCACTGGGATCAGATCACCCCTGTTTTAAGGGAGTAGCTTGAATTACAGAAATATCCCTGTAATATTGGGAATATACCCTACCATCTTGACAATTCCTCAAGCACATTCCTGGCTTCAGTTTTAATATGACACATTTTCACCATTTAGCCTGATACACATGTCCACTGCACACCTTTCTAAGGCAGATGGAAGTTGCATTGGAAAAGAGTATTTTTCTACTACCCTAAGTGAAAAGTGTAGTAGATGCACAGATTAATGGCTTTTCAGAACCAGACCTACAAATTAAAAAAGCCCTCATTACTCTTACTGCTAATGAACATTTTTCCTTAGTTTCAAGAGTTTAAATCACAAGAACCCACAATTTTTGCTTCAGACAACTTAGATTATCACTGCTTAATACTATTCCCTGAGCCTTCTCTGACTGCAGGCAGTCTGCATCAGAAAGGAAGTAGAGGCTATAAGACTTCTACTACAAACCGCTACTTAACGTTTACAGCCTTTGCTTAAGGTCCCTGTGTACCATGCTGTGGAAATATACTTTAATAAATGTTTTATGTGCCACTCTGGATGTCTCCTTTCCACTGAAATCAGTTAAATGAGTAAGTATAACAAACCAGAGAGATGGACAAATAAAAGAGGCGAATGCTTTCCCTAACCTTTAAAATTGCAAGATTAGTCCATACTGCCTTCCATTCAGAAGGTATAAAGACAAAAAGAACTGCAGTATGTATTTGAAGCTCTCTGTTACAATCTGTGCTCTACAGGCATATCTGTAACAGCTGTATAATTATGCTGTCTGTCTAATTAAGTTCCTTCATGGCATACCTCCCAAACCAGCAATTTTGCATCAACATTTGGTGCATTAGTATGTGCAGAATCCATACACACTCTTACAATCCGGTATTGTGTTTCTGCTGGAAAACAGTAAAAAGCAGTTTCCCAGAACACTTACCGGATGCAGGCAGTAGCGTGAGCACATTTCATTTACTCTGTTTCAGATCCAAAGCAAAGACCTCAGTTTAAATCACCTTCAGCATTTCCCCTGGGCCCCAGACTTCACACAGACAGGGCAGAAGTGGTGTGCTCAGCCCTGAGCTGGAAGTCTCGTCCAGCTTCTCAGCTGTACTGCCTGACCACCGTGAGACTTGCCACTGGTGGCCTGTGCTGCATCTCACCTTCTGCTCTGCACTAGCCGGTACAGTAAGAGCGAGTATAGCACACACCCCTCTCTGCGCTTTAACACAATTACCTTCATCTTGGTTTAGCATCTACAGTTGTATGGAAAGTACGGAAAAGGTGAGATAAAACCAGGAAGATCTGATTTAGCTTTGACATCAAACCGACAATACTTCCACATAAACAAGCATATAGGATCTGAGACTTATGTTGAACCAACTGAGAATGAAACAACCCTGAGACAGGGATATGGCAATCAAAGTAGGTAACAAATGAGAAAAACAGAAACATAGTGAGTGTTAACACTTGCGTAACACCTGAAATTTGTGTTTCTAGTCGACAGTAAAGACATATACTTTCGCAGGCAGCCGTATTATGGCTTCTCTTGGATCTGATCCATATAAATTAAGAATTTTTAAGTGTACCTTGCCCTGAAAGTTGCTATTTCTAGCTTTATTTAGTTGTTATTTTTTGCTAATCTAGTTTTATGATTCACTTGAGGGCCTGCCAATAAATATATCTACAGATGCATCTGGTGTTGTGGCTTGCATCTGACATGGTCAGGACACCTCAAATGCTGTCTTCAAAGTATATTTTCTTTTTACTTGGATAAGAATTACAAAAAATGATGGGCAAGAAAAAACTTTTTACTTTCGCATTTCCAGTTTGGATTTGCTAAATTATTCCTCAGGCCTGCCAGCAATAGTTGCAATAATAAATCACAATGGGGAGACATGGTCCTTGTTTGAACTTTCAGGTTTACCTGAAGAGGTATGAAGCAGTCCCAGAAGTAGTTTTCAACCTGTGCATGTATTCCTTTTAAAGACTGTATGAGCACATTTGGACAAGTGGGTGGACACTGGAAGCAGTCCTTGTTCTGCTCCTGCTCTTTTGTCTTATTTTTATACTGAAAAGAAGGTGGAAAAAATCATAGGAATCCTGCTTTTGAAGGCAATTATCAGTTAGCAGATGGAGATATTTAAAAAGCATCTATTCCCTCTGCCCATAGAGGGACACGGTCAGCACATCTTGTATGCCAGAAAGGTCGTAAGCAGCTGTAACTACTAATACACCCAAAACTGACTGCTCTACGCTATCCTAAAACCAAGGAGCTCAAGGCCTAGTGAGCTCAGGACAGTTTAAGACAGTACACTTCAGGAGGACACTGTGGAACAGCCCTGGGATGTATTTATAGCTTTTACCTCTGTGAGCTAACAGAAATGGTACTGAATCAAGTTTCTTAAAATCAAACACTAGTACAGATACAGTGAGGATTTATTATTTCTGAATGGCATCATCTACACAGGAATTAAAGGTGATTTTAATTAGACCATTTTAAATTCACATATTTAGTTATTCCAAATTAATTTCTAATAAATATTCTGTTGCATAGAAGCCTTTAGACATATGCTTGGTGCTGACTGACTTTATCTGGACTCTAACAACTTTGGTGAAACAGTCTAAATCACTATTGTTGGCAAAGAGCAAGGGAAGGGAACAGACACTCTTCTCAAGTATAGGAGAGGTGCATGAGTGAAGGCTGTAACAGGCACAGCAGCAGAGCAGCTCACCTTATAAAAGGTTCTACAACTTGTATCATGAAAAAAGTGCCTCGCCACACAAACAGGCTCGTGCATTCATGGCTTGGCTTGCTTACCCCCTCTACAGCATTGCCATCCTCCTCCCTGAACGACACAGAACCATCACAATAACAAAAATAATTCATCCTTAATAATAAATAAATTTTACATGTTCCACTGTAGAAATCAGGCTGAATATTTAATGGCTGTTCCTGTGTGGTTTTGCTTTAGTAAAGCCAGGAGACCAGAACCAGAGCCTCCTCTTTTTCAGTTGGAAGAATAGAGATTGCACAAGGAAGAACTGAACTCCAAATGTCATACCTTCTTTTCTTAAGTGAAAGGGAGGATAAAGCCACAAACTCTTTTTATTTGACTACAAGTGAGTGAACCAATTAAACTGTTCTGGTGTAGGTTTGAATTGCATGTTTTATTCAGTGTCATGCACATTCCAACAGGCAGAGAGACAGATGAATAAGCACGACATTCACAAAAAAAAACCCAAAAGTTTGAGACAGGGTATGCTTCACAATAGCTGGACTCCCTAACATTTTACAAAGAAATCAGACAGGATATTCTGCATTCATGGGGCTTGTAACACAACCATGTGGATGTGCCAGTTGTATCCCAGTTGTGTTACACTCTTTTTGCCTCCTGTGACAAAAGAGTCAGGAGCATTACACCGTATCATTGCCTTCCAATATAGTCTGAGCACCTCAAAAATCATGTCTGAGGCAGGACAACCTCGGAGAAGCTGGACAATAAGGAAAATAGAAGCATCAAAAGTCCTTTACAAAAGAGTAAAAGTCTAACATCTTTGATAGGACACACTAAGTCAATTACCCTTGGGCAACACAAGGGAAAACTAGAAAGACTGTGCTGGGTTTGTCATCCCTATTCATTCAGTAGTAGAGCTGTGCTATTGCAGGACTGCAAAGTCAAGTTCAAATGGGATGAAAACATATTAAAAAAAACCCACACACCAAACCCACCAACTTTTCCTTACAGGAATCTTCAATTATATTCAAAACAAAAAACAGAAAAAAGGAGGTGGGGGGGAAAACCCTCCTGCTATTGGACATATCACTGATAGATCATTTTATTTTCATAGAATCATTTAGCTTGGAAAAGACCTTTAAGATTGAGGCCAACCGTAAACATAATACTGCCAAATCCACCACTATACTATATCCCTAAGTGCCACATCTACACATCTTTTAAATACCTCCAGGGATGGTGACTCAACCACTTCCCTGTGGCAGGGCAGCCTGTTCCAGTGCTTGATAACCCTTTCAGTGAAGAAATTTTTCATAACTGAAACATGCCCTGGCACAACTTGTGGCCATTTCCTCTTGTCCTAGCTCTCATTCTTGACCATTTTAACCTGGTTCATATTTCCACCATTATAGCAAATCATAACTCAGAGAGCCAATAGTGACATCAGTAACATTGTTTGAAAAGAGCACAAAAAGTTCAGCTATCAAGGTTCGTTAAAGAAATTTAATTCAGAAACTTTTTATTTTTCCCTACCCTGAAGTCAGATGCAGTAATGTAATAGATGGCAGTATTTATGTTACAGAAGGTATATTATGATAAACTACTACACAGAGATTAAGAGCTGTGTTGAAACTATGCATTTTGACATGGTTTTGATATTTTTCTTTCAAACTAGTCAATCAGAAAGAAGAATTAAGGTGGGTAGCTTTTCCTTTAAAAAAAAAAACCAACAAACTTTTATATGTAGGAGTGTCGGGAGCAAGCTGAAGATCATTAAAAAGATTTCAGGGCAAAAACCACGATCCTAGTAAAGCAACAAAAATACAGATCTCTCTAACCGTTCCCTGCTTTTACAAGTGGAAGGCAAAAGTGTGATAGTCAGAACAGGTATATAGTCAGATTGGAGTATTTGCAGGTACTGCAACTTCCAGAGCCAACACCTTTATAAAAAGCAGTTTTTCTGTGTCTGATTCCTGTTTTTTTACAAACCTTTAGATAAAATAATAAAAAAAATTATGAAAGAAGAGTTTTCAACAAGTTTCAGATCCTGTGACTTGCTCATCTTCTAGTTTTGCTGTTCAATGCTGTTTGTATAAGCCTTGGGCACACTATGCATAATATACATCAATCTTGAAAATTCAATCCCTATCATTGACCTGTCACTCCCATAGGCTTCTTTGATCACTGAAGCTGCATATATATTCTGCCATGTTTAAATTTAATGCTGAATTAATGTTTTATTGCTGATTGATATTTGTCTAGGTTGATGAAAACAAAATAAATTGTTCAGTCAGTAGAAATCATATAGAACTAAAAAAGCTTGTCTGTGACTTGTAATACAACTTATTGAATGACTGAGAGTTCTATTAACAGCTGTGAAATCAGGAGGTTTTATGCTTTGTTTGCAATCCTTATCTCTTACCTAACATGAGTCAGAACTCATTAACCATTAACCCATTTTTTAAATGACCTCTTTATTAGAAAAGTGACTGTTTTCCCCCAGGGAAAAAAAATCAAGAACAAACCAACCAATCAACTAGCTGTGATTAGCCAGAATTAAGTTAATGATATGTCAGATGGAAAAGGTTGTACAGTGTTTTCTTCTGTGTAATTGAAACAGAAACACTCCAGTCTAACTCATTCCAAAGATGAGGAAGTCATAAATACCAGGCTTGAGTTCAGAGCATCCAAGGCAGAGCTCGCTCTGCTCACACAAGTCTGACACCTCTAAACAAGGAATCGAGCAAAGACATGGGAAATGTCCCACAGAAAGCCATCTCCATCTTTTGGTCAGTTATGCTCTGCTTTTCACAGAGGGAGACAAATGTGTAATCAGCTTTTATTGATCCAGGCACCTACAATACAACCCTGCAGCAGCAGCTTGTGACTTACTACATCTCTTGACTCACAGCTCCAATTAAGCACTTACTGGATAGGAAGTCCCAGATGTGTAAGAACATTAGAAGTAATGAAAAATGCTGCAAAAGTCAGCTGCAGGAAGAGTTATGGTGTTTCTGTGCCATCCAGGTACCCCTTGGCACCAAGCACCAGGGCCACCCAGAAGGTGAGACAAACATGCCTTAGTCTGGCAGTTCTCCCTTAGCGTATCGCAAAGAGCAGCCAGTAAAACAGATGCAGGACTTGGGAGGCCTCGTGTTTACTGTACCAAATCCCAGCCATCCCATAGGACCTCTGTCATTCATCCACATCTACAGGTGCCAAAAAGCCTTTGTTAAAGTATGCAGCTAAAGGTTTTACCAGAAAACAAACTGAGGCAGGAAGACAGTTATCTGTAAGCTGTTGATGATGGTAATAAACTGCCCTATGCGACTTTGTACAGGAGAGCTACATAAGAGGCTGTGAGGTGACCTGTCTTATGGAAAAAAAGTTCTGGCTGCAGGGCACTGGAGTTCACAATGGGATGTTTTCCTGAGCCCGTGTGCCAACAAAAGTTCACTTTCATTTACTGAAAGAGCAGCTTCCACAGAATATATCTTCTACCAATAAGATGTGCCTGCTCATCCCCAGCATCTGCCTCAGTGTTCCCTACTGTCTCCAGTGGTTTCCCTGTCACTGGGAGTTATTTCTCCTCTCCCTGTTCACAGAAAAAAAATCTTCCCTATCACTTCATCTGTGTCAGGCCTCTGGTGCCTTGTCTTGTCTCCTGTCTCTCAGTCTTGAGAAACCATCTTGTACCTTGAGCTATGTAGCACTTGAGAGGTTCACTGAATAATTTCTCTTCTTGATCCTCAGAATACTGTATTTTAACCAACTGAAATGGGCAATTTCTTTGAACACCTGGGCTTGCCAACATCCACAATAAGAACTTTCTAGTTCACACACCCTATTGGTCAGGTGGGTAGCTGTCATGCTGAACCCCGGGCACATTGGATGGCTACTCTTTTAAACTCCATTTCACATTAAAGGGTCTGTGGCCACAACTTTAAAGAGTACATGGCCAAGATATTTATTGACGGTGCTATCAGGAGTGACATAGATGCTGAAGACAGGCAAACAAGTAATTAATTGCATGCAGATCCATTAATACCAGAGGACATATGCATGGCCTGTGATCTTCAGTCAGCAAAGTAAAGAAAGTGCCTTCCTACAAAATCCAAGTGAATGGATGTAACATATTGGTCATCTGTGACAGGTTAAGATCAGAACAGTAAGGAAAAAAAAATTGCACATAACTTGCCCTAGTAAATGAGCTAGGCTGAGGTCAGCTGCTACAAGTCACTGAAATGTTCCTCCTCTGACATTCTGGAGGAGGTAGCCAGCTTCCCTAGTGTGAATGGGAAAGCACCCTCGTCTCGAACAATAAAGGCCAACTCGAGCACTTTATGAGTCTAAGAATCTCATTCTTTTACACAGTCAGAGTTCAATAAATGCTGCTTTTCAGTGAGTGCCCAGCATACTAAGGGTTAACAGCATTAGTATTGTGTTAATGACAGTGTGCAATTTTCCTATCTGGAGTTTCCTTACTGTTGAAGCATAGGATATTAAGGAGGAGAGGGCGGGTGGACTTGTACTGATTAATTGAATTAATTTCCAGCTTAATTAAAATACATTATGTACTACATATTTTATTACAGAACTATACAATGACATGCCCTCAACAAACACGTTTCTATTACAAGATTTCCTCTGATTAGCATCAGCACAGCTAACTTCTGAACATAATGTACAGACAGGTAGGACTTGTTGGAAGGAAGAAGAGGGAAAACCAACAAGAAAGGTGCTGTGCCTGCAGCACCCTATGGGGTGATCCAGTGTGCCTCTGGCTTCAGGAAGAAAACTGAAGACTGGGTGGTTTTTCATTGTAGGACACACTTACAGCAGAAGCAAGTGCCATGCTGCTTACCAGTTCCTCTGCCAGCCTGCTGGCAGACTTGGAGGACAATGACATGGACAAATTGTTAGGGTGCTGGATGCCCCCTAACTACCAGGTAATTTAAATAAGGACCCACAGCCCTTGTCTTTATTTTGGAGCTTTGAGTAATGCAGTCTAGTGGAAGGTGTCCTTGCCCATGATAGGGAGGTTGGAACTAGATGATCTTCCAGTCCAAACTATTATATGATTCTATGATTTTGAGCACCAGCAGTGCCAAAGGTGAAATAGTCAATTACTAGAGCCTTATGCTAAAATTGTACTTATTCCTCTTCATCTGAATTTGAATCCTCCCCTGCTCCAGCTTCCCAAAAAAGTAGATACCTATTTTTACTGCAGGATAGTTTCATATTCATGATTTCTGACACAGTACCAGACACATACTGAGGTCATGACTCTGTTTCACCATCCCTGTTAGCAACATTAGTATCCTCACCACATTATGATGTCTAGACTTCAGGGAACTGCTTTGCCTCTCAACTCTCTGTCCTCTGGGCGCCAATAAATCTGTCATGGGTTTGGGCCGGATTGACCCAAGCAAGCCGAGCGACAGATGTTCCCTCTCTCTCCTGCCGAGCAGGAGAGAGAGGAGAAGAGAGACTAGTTTAGTAAGAACTAAACTAATGAAATATAAAGAATAAAATAACAAAAAGAAAATAATGAAATATATACAAAACCGTATCAAGCTCCCAGGATGACAGTCATGTCAGCAGCAGGCACTGGGGAAGTCCCAGACTGGACTTAGCGATGGAAGGGAACTGGATCCAGGAACACACGGGTCAGAATCAAAGGCAAACGAACCGATGGAGTCCTCCTCGGACGCCGGCCATTGAAGAAGAAAAACAAGAGTCCCAGCAAGAGCAAAAGCCCGAGCAAGTTGAAGAAGGAGCTGGAAGCCGTAAAACGGAAAACGAGAACAACTGATTAAAAAAAAATGGATGCTGAGCCTTTGATCCCTCAACTTTTATACTGAGCATGATGCAGATGGGATGGAATACACTGTTTGGTCAGTTTTGGGTCACCTGTCCTGTCTGCTTCTCCCCACAGGTGGGACCCCTCTAAGCTTCTCTGCTTCCAACCCTCCAGTAGGGCAAATAACAAGGTGTCTGGCCTTGGTCGTTATCGCAATAAGTCTAAGCAAGGGCCTCTCTGCATACCGTGCCTTGGCATCAGCTATAAACATGGGTCTTATCACCCTGAGAAAGAGCAGTTTTCTGCACAATATGCTGTTAATTTCAGCAGTTAGAAGAGGCCTAGTTAGAAAGCAGAGTTACTGAACAAAATTGGTCCTGTTTTACCTCAAACCAGGACACTTTTTGTAGTTGTTGTTGCACCAGTTGGATGCAAGCTAGAAGACTAGAAAATGAAACCATAGTAATTGGATAGATTGCTAGAGCCTGCAAACATGAAGGAACTGAATATCACTGCTCCTCAGCATTTAAAAACATGGAACAAATGCTCTATCTGTGTGATTGCAGAGCAGCTACAGGCACACAGGTAGCAGACCAGGTGGCCTGAGCAACATGGGAGGGCAAATGGAGCCCTGCCCAAGCACTGTGCAATGCAGGCAAACATTAGCATGCAATAGTAAATCGCAAGATGGAGTTAACTCTTGCTTCCAAGCAACACAGTACGGCATCAGTTACTACATTATAAGTGAATTGTTCAGTGCAGACAAGACTTTTTTATTCAAAACAATTCAGTAGAGGATAAATCCCATTGTGCAGTCAAACCCTTAGACTAGAGGTAGCATGCCCAAGCCAAAGAACTGTGAATCTCATCCTGAACTTTTTAGTGGCATTATTCTACAACCTTTTGACATTCAGCACACATTCTTTTCTAATTTTAGAGGTGGTAAAGAAATATCTCGTATATGTCACAACCTGATAGTTGTGCAAGTGGAAAGATGAGTCATAGAAATATTATTCCAAAATTTTAGGTTTCCATCTAAGTACCACAAGCTTGGCCCTCCACAGCCTCACATACTGTAATCATTTAGATGGGTATTCAACTAAATGTTGCCCAATACTACTGGATACTCTCTTCCCATACAGCTATGAGTAACTGAATGGGCAGGATGCAGGTAAGAATCAGGGCCCTGTGCACTTGAATGCCTGTGGTAGAGAACACATTCAGAACTATTTCTGCTTTCACAAGATATTTAGGATTTTGTTTCATTTCAAGATCCATTCCATGAGAGCTGAAAATCTGAATGTAATTATTGATGCTGTACAACCATCTGAAATTTAAGAATGATAACGTTCTGAAGAATTGGTGTCAGTCTTTCTTTCACCTAAGCTCTTAAGGAAGCAGTAATGAACACTATGCTGGCCCACATAAATCACAAAAGCGCGTCCAGTAAGAACACCGGAACTTCTACTTCAGACCTTAAATCACCCCTTGCAGTGCCTATCTTTTAAACACAGGCTGCCCAGAACACAAGAGCAACACAGTAACTGCTGAGGCCACAGAACAGATGTAGGAACAGTATGCACATTTGTACGTTAACCTGTTCATCAGTAGTGGAACAAATTCAGTTCAGCTGTTGATTATGCAGCTGTACAGATCACATTCAATAGTTATTATTACATAACAGAAAATGCAGAGGAGAGAATAACTCTGAGACATATAAAGCATTAGATCTGAATGCTAATCCAGAAGGTGGGTGGGTTGCAAACTAAGAGTCCTGCACTAGCAGCAGGATGGAATATTTCTCTGGTTTTTTCTCTTCTTTTTCAGCTTCCATAACCTCAATTGTTTACTTCAATTTGCAGTTTTGACCCAAGCCAACTCCCCTAAGGCTGCATAAAGTAAACTGCTAGGTAGGCAAAAAAGGACAGTCAGATTTTAGCCGAACATTTGCCCAATGAAGCTAGATTACCCAGAGTTTTGCTTTACGTTATGCCTTCCGCACACAGAGTAGCTATTCCATGTAGAGGCCCATCAGAAAGAGACCAGCTGCCTTCTGTAAAACCAGAGAAGCTTCCTCCAGTGTCTGCTCACTGCCAACAACCCCTCAGCTGCTGCCTTTTGACTGTCACTCAAAACCCTATGTTTCTTCAGTTTTGGTTCTACTGAAAATTCAGTTCAAAGGGCTGTAGCTATCCCGCCGACTACAATGCGGTATAAGGATTTGAGCAAGCTTGAAATGAGAAAGCCTGAGTATGAGAATCTGCCCACACATGGCCACATGATGCTCAGAAGAGGGTAATTTATCCTGCTTCCGAGAAAAGTAATTTACCCATGGTAAGCCTTGTGCTGCTGCAGCAAGATTTCTACTAATACCCAAGTTACCTCATTTAAAGCTAGGGTGGGCATCTATAAACAGTACTGAAAGCTGCACAGTCTCAGAGTCAGCTGCTTTTTCCTTGAACGGATTGTATATCACCATTATCTAATTGCCACAGGAAAACACAAAAGCAGAAGAAAGCTTCCATCACTGAGTATTCAAATCCTTATCATACTCGAGCCAGGTCACTCCAAGAACTCACATGCAATGAACTGAAGTTTTGTTGTTGAGCTGTTAAACACAAAACAGCTGTTAAACACCAAAACTGCAAGCAGGCTTCAACACTGCTGTCCTCTTGGGAAAGAAAAGTAATGATACTATTTAATGAATTTACTTTGTCTTTGAGGATTGATCTCTCCTCCTAAAGTCTGCTCACCTCAATGTGACATTTAAGATGACTTTAACCAAACACTTTTTCAATCACATATTCTTACAATGCTATATTCAGTAACTGAGGAAGGTAGTATTCATTTAACTACATACATCCCTACGCTACACAACACATATCTATCACATACACACACATATACTTATAAAATGGAAGACACTACAGTTGCATCTATAAAGGCCACTTGCTGCTGAAGTCAGTAACAAATGCTGCAAATGGTGTGACGGCAACTGTACTGAAAAGTGAGCAACTAGCTGCATATTGACATATTGCCAGAATTCAAGGATACCTTTGTACAAAGGTAGGTTTTGTTTCAGTTTGGTTTTTTTAAAGACACAACGTTCTCTTGTCAGTTTGCTAAGATTCTACAAGTTCTACTATGCATTAGAAAGGATATGTTCTCAAACACTAAACACCCACATTGCCAACTACAAGATATTTTTCAGAAGAAGACAGTGTCATCCTCACTGAAGAAAATGTCCGTAACTGCTACATTTTGGAGACATTAATGCTGTAAGGTATTATGCAAGGTACTGTAATATTTGCATCTGATATTGTTTAGAAGGTCTTCAGAAACTGAGTGGGATTTTCAGAAGTGATTACAGGTTGCTCAACTCTGCTCTCTCCAAATGAAATTAATTACACCACTGGCTTTATTCATAGCATAACTAAATGCATGTTAAGGCCTCTTGAAAATTCTTTAGAGTTTTTCTTGAATAAAAAATTTACCATAATTTTTACTTTTGTTGCTGGCAATGTAGACTGTAAGAATCCCCACAGTCATTTCATTACATCATAGCTTGAAATACTCAGAAAAACAGCCTCCCATTTTTGCTATTCTGGTAAGACAAATGTAGTCCTATTTTTTTTCAGCAAATGTTGCATCTCTACTGGTTTGATGACTTCAATAATCAGATAAGGGTTAACGAAGGAGTTGCATCAGCTTGAGTTACTTTTGGAGAGCTGGAACAAAAAGCCACTGGATGAAAAGGGGTTGTGATCATGCAGTAAATGAAGGTGATATGTGCTTTAATGCTTTCCTACAGCTGCTTCTTCAAGGAGATTAAAGGCATGGAGAAAAACTCCTCAACAGGAAATCTTAGGCAGAAACTTTAAGCAGAACTTGGAAACAGTTGAAAAGCCACAGCATGGAAAAAAGAAAGTCTGCAGAGAAGCAGATTGTAACTGGGCAGCAAGGACCTGCGTAAGCTTGCAAAGAATAGCCAAATTTAGATAAGACTGTGTGTGCCTAAGGATTTGTTATTTTAATCTTTTTGCTTGCAAAAATCCTATGGAAAAACAAATCATATGGTGCTCTGTGCAAGCGCTTTCCTGTGACTGTACATTGGTTCATGGCAGCTCTGGCAGCAGGAACCAGAGCTATTGCTCTGACCAGTCAAAAGCAGATCAAGCAGGTCAGGGAAAAAGGGGGTCCATGACAGAAACCCATCAAGAATAAAGGACATGCCTAGGCCTGATGCCAACAGGACATACTCAGAGAAGAGAGGAAAGGTAGTTTTACCTGATGTGCTTTACTGCTTTACCAAAAGGCACACGCATGAACACCATGGGAACCATCATGGGGCAGCAGAGGTTAATTATGTTTCATTTTTCTAATCTTTCATTTCATGCTAACTGGAAAAGGGGAAACATAACCCCTATTTTTAAAAAGGGAAAAGAGGAAGACATGGAGAACTACAGGCCAGTCAGTCTCACCTCTGTGCCTGGCAAGATTATGGAGCAGATCCTCCTGGAAACTCTGCTAACACACATGGAAAATAAGGAGGTGATCGGGGGCAGCCAACATGGCTTCACCACAGGCAAATGACACCTGGGAAATTTGGTGGCCTTCTACGACAAGGTTACAGTGTTGGTGGATAAGGGGAGAGCAGCAGATGTCATCTACCTGGACTTGTGCAAAGCATTTGACACTGTCCCACATGACATCCTGGTCTCCAAACTGGAGAGACATGGATTTTGGATTTGGCAGATGGGCCACTCAATGGGTAAGAAATTGGCTGGATGGCCACACTCAAAGAGTTGTGGTCAGTGGCTCAATGTCCAAGGGGTGAGCAGTGACGAGTGGCATTCCTCAAGGGCTGGTACTGGGACTGGTACTATTTAACATCTTTTCTGGCAACATGGATGTTGGGATTGAGTGCACCCTCAGCAAGTTTGACAACGACACCAAGCTGTGTGGAGTGGTTGATGTGCTGAAGGGAAGGGATGCCATCCTGAGGGACCTGGACAGGCTTGAGAGGTGGGTGCGTGCCAACCTCATGAAGTTTAATAAAGCCAAGTGCAAGGTCCTGCATGTGGGTCAGGGCAATCCCAAGCACAAATACCAGCTGGGCAGAGAATGGATTGAGAGCATCCCTGAAGAGAGGGACTTGGGGGTGTTGGTGGATGAGAAGCTCAACGTGACCCAGCAATGTGCAATCTCAGACCAGAAGGTCAACCGCACCTTGGGCTGTACCAAAAGAAGCGTGGCCAGCAGGTCAAGGTAAGGAGGTGATTCTGCCCATCTACTCCGCTCTTGTGAGACCGCACCTGGAATACTGTGTCCAGCTCTGGGACTCCCAACATAAGGAGGATATGGACCTGTTCAAGCTGGTTCAGAGGAGGGCCACTAGGATGATCAGAGGGTTAGAGCACCTTTGCTCTGAAGACAGACTGAGATAGTTGGGGTTGTTCAGCCTGGAGAAGAGAAGGCTTCGGGGAGACCTTAGAGCAGCTTTCCAGTACCTAAAAGGGGAAAGTACCTACAGGAAAGTCAGAGAGGGACTTTTTATAAGGGCATGCAGCTATAGGACAAGGGGTAAAGGCTTCAAACTGGAAGAGGGTAGATTTAGATTAGATATTAGGAAGAAATTCTTTACTCTGAGGGTGGTGAGGCACTGGAACGGGTTGCCCAGAGAATTTGTGGAGGCCCCATCCCTGGAAGTGTTCAAGGCCAGGTTGGATGGGATTTCGAGCAACCAGGTCTAGTGAAAGGTGTTCCTGCCCACGGCAGGGGGGTTGGAACTGGATGATCTTTAAGGTCCCTTCCAATCTAAACCATTCTACAATACTATATTCATAGCATGAACAATTGCTCCTAGTGCATAATACTACATTTAAAAAGCCAAAATATTATTGTATGCTCTAAGGAAACAACACCTTGGATTCGTGCTACTGGGACCTATTGCTCTTGTGTCCACCGATGTGTGAAATGTGATTTTTATTCTCTCCCATTCTATCTCTAGGAGTCCTCCCTGAGAATACAAATAGCAAAAAGAGTCCTTGCATTACCAGAACTGGTTACTGGAACAAAGCAGTCAGCAAGGGACACATCCCAGCAGGAGCCACCAGCAGAAGGAACACTTCATGCTGGGGTGTGGTCAGCATGGCCTGCAGGACACTTCCGCTGGCAGCTACTGAAGCACTGGTTGGTGGGAGTGAAGGAAAACAGACCAGCAGCCTAAAGAATCCCTCTGGAGAGAGACAGGAAGGAATACTGCAGTTTATCAAAAACATGTCTGTTCCTGTAATAGCAGCTGGACTGCAACAAAGAGGTATCTGCCAGTGTACAACAACATTTACCTATTGCATCTTCCACAAATTGTTTGGGGTTTCTAAAAATTAGAAATTAGTCTGGATTTTCTTCCTATATGACTATGAAAAACTTAAGGGAAAGGAGAAGATGATCAGAATGTATTTATTTAAATGAATATGTAAGTAAGAAAAAATAAAAACTATTACCTGAAATCCTTTTTCGTAAATTTAAAAAAGCTCCCAAGATGTAAAACCATCTAACGGTAGTTTAATCTTAGCCTAGAAGGATAGTGCCCTCTGGTGATAAAAATGCCCTGCTATTTGAAACTATGAAATTACTCTCATGTTTTTTCCTTAGACACTTGAAGCAGCTGCACTAGACTACTCAATATCCAAAGCTCTGTTTTAGAAATATGCTTAATTAAGAAGATTTTATTTGTAGCAAAGATTCTGTTTATGTGCTATTGCAAAAATCTAACAAATTAACACTTTATTACCTGATGCAAATAGCTGTCAACTAATTCTGCGGCCAATACTGTGTCTTAACTGCTGCTGCTTATTCATTATGATTCACAGGAATTTTAGAGAGGCAAGAGTTACATACTTTACTTTTTGATTGTACGTTTTGAGAATAAACAGAGGTCTAACATTCAGTCATTTACCTTCTCCAGTTCCCAGTAAGTTCATCTAGTTAACTACAGGAAAGAACATAAGGGTAATATGTTCATATTTGATCCTATTTACAAAAAAAGATTCTACATCCATAATGTGTTCCACTGAAAATCTCACTAATTCATTCTTGTACAAGTAAATAAGTAAATTTGAGTGGAGGGGAAAAGAGTAAATATTCACAAATTGAGGAATCTTACCCAAGAACTACTGAAATAATGAACTGTGAAAAGGACCGAGATACTTATTATATTACCACATCACAATACTAACTGGTATTACTCAAGAGATGCAACTCCTAGATAAGTATGTAGAACATAACTAAACATTGTGCAATTACTGTAATCTACATCCCACCTCATATCATAGTTTATTGTTCTCTAAAATATCTAGTTTGCTTCAAACATTGCTGCTACAAGTCTACATCCCTGAAACAGTAAGGAAAAAAAAGTGGGGGGTGAGGATGCCGAGAGAAGTGAATCCCATCAGGCGAGGGACTTATCTGGAAAGGTTAAGGTATCACAGCATCAGAGAGTACAACAACGCATATTCTGACCAAAGTCAATAAATGCAACAGAAACGCTCATTTTACTCAGCCATGACAAAGGAGTACAGGGGCCAAAAGAAAGACAGCAGCAGTGACCTGACTTAGTTTCTCTCTGTAGAGTTTCCTGCAGCTATCTGCCATCCCTCATACTGTTCCATTTTATTTTCAAACTATGGCAATATTAGAAAAGTGTTTGCTAACTGGGATATATTTAATATCTTTGCTAGGTTGCAGGGGAAGTTTAGCAGAGTCCCGCTTAAACCTGGTTGAACCTTCCATATTAGCCTTTTCTGCCAAGATGACAAGATTTTGTGGCCAGTTTTTGTTTTACTACCAATCAACATATTTACAAGTATTAACAAAACTTATGTAACCTTTTCATAAGGCCAGAGAGTGAAAACATTAGATAAAGAGAGAACGCACAAGGGGAAAGAAGCTAGTGAAATTCTTCATACCGAGTTGCCATCTTCAGTTTATAAAGATATTGGAGGGGGAGCCTAATTCATAATGTCCAAGCTCCCAGATCCTACTGCCACAGGAGCATCCACTGAGAAGGCTGGTAAGGAAAACACCTTTTGAACTCCTTGTAATAATAAGCAGCAGCAGTTAAGACACAATTATGTGAATGCTGATGGGAACCTCCCTGCGCTATGAAGAGGGAAGCCGAGAGATGGAGAAATCCCATAGTCTGTGCCAGATATGACATGTCTAATCACTAGCCACGTCTCACACTGAATTTTTCCAGGCATTCAGACTGCAATTCTTTAGAGGGTTTTTTGTTAATGTTTTTCCATAGCTGTGTGCCCAGAACAAGAATCGTCCTCGAGGAGGAGATTAAAGTAGGCTAATTCTGCCTTGGAAAAGGGTGGAAGCGTGACAGTGAATAACAGGAAAGCCCTGGAGAGCTGAAACATGCTGCCGTGGCGATTGGAGGAAGCATTATCCACCTTCCCACACACTGCAGAAACAGCAGCAGCTGCCCTTAGACTGTTCAAGGACTACACACTGCTTATACCAGATATTTTTGCTACCCCACATGGTCTAGTGACCCAGTCAACTCCCTGTGCCTGTGCTGTATCACTGCTGCTGGTTATGTGGCAGCATGCATCATAATTGCATTAAGTTGTCTAGAATTCCCCTAAAAACATGTCTAGAATTCCCCATTTAAGGTTTTAAGTCATTCCCCACCCAGCAACACTTGAGAAATAAAGGACAACAGCAAATGAGCACTGAAATGAAAGAAGGTTTGGTTTCATTTTCCTTTTCCAAGATAGGCCTATCCAAATATTTGAGCAGAAGAACCTTACAGTATATATCTGTCCTACTGCCTTTTAACAGCTCTATGTTTTACAACAGAGTTAGTTGTGAGAATTTGAAGATAGGGATAGTAAGAAAGCAGTTTTATCTGAAACTATGCTAGTGAACGAGTTTAAAGTGGCATTTGCATTCTATTTACAGTTTATACAAAATTAAATTCTTATTAGGGAGTTAGATGGCTTTCTGTACACTGCCTTTTAAGCAGTAATTATGTGGGGGAAGAGTACACTTAATGTAGTTTAAAAGATGCAAATTAAGTTGCCAATAGGAACGTTTCTACTCTCCCCAGAGCAGGAAATTATTTAAGTGATATCTGCTTCTATTTAACTGGCACTTCTTAAAAGTGGTCTTTCTGAAGCGAGACCCACTTCTGCAAACTAGTCTGCATTTTCCACTTAGATATTTGCACTTGTTTTCTAATAAAAATAGTTGGGTCAGATGATTATAATGTTGAGCAGTCAGGATCACAATGTTAAAAGCTTTAGCTATGCATTTAAATTTTCTGTGAGCGTTTGACATTACCAAAACCTGTCAATGTTAAAAAGATCAAGTATAAATTACTGTCTTTCTCAAGCAAGAACAGGAAAGAAAAGTATTTGAAATTAAAATCAAATCAGCAAGATCATGTAATATGCTGCAAAGCTACCTTAAAGCTTTTTATGTTGTCCACCAGTCATTTTGCTCTAGAGGGAGTTGCTAGGTACACTGCACTTATGAAACTAAAACATTTCCTTGCATGTGCAGGTTTTCATTTTGGACTAGTTTGGGCATGTGGAACAGTAGCCATTGCCAGAATCAAGCTACCTACTCCTAGGAAAAGCAACCATCCTCAACCTTCCTCCCGGATTCCCAGCAGTAGAAACAAAACAAGCTCTGTGTGACTCATATCTTTGCTCCTCTTCCCACAGCAAGTGTTAGGGTTAGATCAGGCTTCAGCCTTCATGTAAGATAATTCGGTTTTGATATAGTGCTAGAAAGTCTTCCACTGACCAATTCCCTTTTCCAGTTTCCGATATTCATTGGCTCTTGCATATGCTTAACAGTTAAAAGTGGAAAAGCTATCAAATCAAAAAGAAGAGCATGTCCCCAAAACTAAGACTTAAGAGTTAAAGAGAGAACAAAGCTCATATGCCTTGATCTCACAATGCAGACAACAAACATAACCAAGAGTTATTAACACTTTAAGTAGTATCATTGTATATTTTATGGAGGAATTCTTTGAAATGGGGCTTTTAAGAGGAAAAAAAATGCTGTCAGTAAGTAGTTGAGGGTATCAATAAAGGACGCTCATATAGATAAGCCTCACTATATAAGAACTAAGTTTTTGCAAGATTAGAAAAAAAAAAAAAAAGAGTAGAGGAGCACAGTACTTGAAGCAGTCCAAGAAGTTTGCTTTGAAGAGATATGTCACTGGCAGGGTTGTTTTAATTATTATTGGTTCATGTGTTACATCATTACCATCCTCATTATTATTATCCCACTCGGGATAACATATGAACACCTTTCACCATCTTTAGGAATCCAAATCCACAGAAATCAATTGCCTCTGATTTCTCCAATCAAAAGAAAGAGGGCACGAGAGGTTGTAAGATCCACTTAAGTACCGAGCTGCCAATTTACAAGACACAAGAAAGCACAAAGGAGCCTGATAACCGGTCAATTGTCAGTTAAAACATGGAACTTCTAAAAGCAGAGGGGAAAAAAGATAATAACAAGTTCAAATACTTAAAAGACTGCAATATATGTGTGTTCTTATATATTTTATTATATATCACTGCTCCTACAAAACATATGGATGAAGGGGATATTGATTTTTTTTTTCCTCCCATTGAAATCCATTTATAGAACAGGTCCATTTCTTTTTATATTTGGTACCCTATTTAATATTCTCAGTTCAACCCTTGTGATTTACTGTGTCTTGGCATATCAAAGATTTCAGTAATATAGGACACACTCATTTGGACGTGAATGAGACTATTCCTGGGAAAACTGAAGGCTAGAAATTACCACAGAATTATAGTCTGTCTGATGTGTTAGCTTAAAAACTGCTACTAACTGCTACATAGTACGACTCACTAGCAAAGGAGATCAATGAAGAACTTTCTTCTAAAAAAGTTGTTTTGTTGACTTGAAGGGGGAAGATGGAGAAGGAACCATAGTCAAATTGTAACAAAATATTCCTCTGGGTTAGTCTCTAAGGGTGCCATATGATGCTAATAATAATTCTGGAAGATCAAGAAGTTTTGAAATATTTATAAGCTCTACTTTTGAAAGCTTAGCTGATGCCTCAAACTTCTAGCAGACTCTAAATAGCACCTGTCAACTCAAGCACAGCAGGGCTAAAAAGGCCACTGGTGTAATACACAGTACTGTCAGTGGGCAGAACAGCCTCCACAACATCACAGAGGAGAAACAAATGAACAAGGTTTCTTTCCTAAGTAGGAATTGTTCACATGAAAAGGGCATCTAGAGATCTATGTCCAAAGTACACCTAAATAAAAATATTAAATAAGCAGATTCCACAAGAAGGAGACATAACTGAGTGTGACTAACTTTTAGGTGCTCTCTGAACATTCTGGTAATTCCTTTTTGGTTTGTTTGGTCTTTATGAGTTTTGTTTATTTTGGTCTTTAAGAAGAAGAAGTGTTGCAAGAACCAGCACTGCAAAGTCTCCCAGGCGATTCCAGAGGAGGACATTGTTTTGTGTGGCCCAGAAGGAGAACAAGACACAAGATGGAGAATAGGAATAAAATAAGGAATGCTATTAGATGAAATTGTCAGGGTACCCATCAGCCCAGGACAGAGTTGCGACAGCATGATGTGGGAACAGCAAAAGAAGTGAACTGCTTGGAAAGGAGGAAGAAATGTATTTTTAGTTATAACTAATTACTAATGCAATTAACATTTTTCTCCACAAATGGAGAAGTTGTTCTTCAGCAGGTCTTGGATGAAATTTCTTCTTTGGGACTACAAGACTTGTTTTGTTTTTCTAATGCCTGGCATAGAACTCGCTTTAGCCCTCTGTTTCCATTTTCAAATCTGTAGAATCAAAAGAAGGAAATTTCACTTCCTCCATCACACAAAGTGTCGAAAGGCATTTAGATAGTAAATGCTATTAAGTCAGTATGCTTCACCTGCAGATTACCACCAGCAATCTGTCCACTGCTTCACTACCTTTCACTGCATCCAGATAAATATATTAACCGGGATCAGAATGACTGCACATCATCATTCCAGTCTGAAGGTTTGTCATGCCAGTTTTGCATGGTTAAGTAACTATGCTTGAGGGTAATGACATGCTCGGTTGTTGAGGTTTTTTGGTGTGTACATCTGGCATTAATATTAAGTTGCTTATATGTATGTTGGTTTTTAAATACCATTAAGGATTATCAGCTCTTTATATTGGATAATGTTACTAAGTTTAGCTAGAGTGCCGTGCAGTTTGCATGTACTACTATACCCATTGCTATAACATTAGTCAACATTAGTTTCAAATATACTGTGTAAGGGATATCGTATAAGCAAAGCTAATTACTCATTTTTTACAGTAATATGCAAATCTTATACCAAATAAAGCAGAAAATATTAACCACTTTTAAAGGTTAAATAATGCCCCAAAAAATTCTGCAGAAACTATAACTATGAATAATTTAAATTTAAATTAATGTTCAATTATTTCTGACACTGAAACAGCAAGAAACTTATGCCAGCCTGTCTTTCTTCCCTGAAACTGTTTCATAATAGGCTGCCAATATTTACAAATTCACTTGTCATAAAAAGAACATATGAGCACTGATTTAATTGCTGAGAGACAGTATGTTCACATATGCTCTGGACCAAATCTGAGCTGTTTTTCAAGGGACTATCACCATCAGTTTTCCATAGCATACACACACACAGAATGCCAAAGTCTGCTCTGTAAGGTCAATGGAAATTTTCTGCTCCAAAGAGGCCTCACATCCACTTAAGCTCCCATAGTTTCTCTAACCAGCTCAGTATTCATTTCTCTGGTCACATTTCTCCCTTGAACTCGTCTGAAGTGTCCCGTAGGTAAGAGGAATGGAAATGCTGCTCACAAGGCTGCAGCAGAACCTGGGTGACCTGCCAGAAAGCTCTCACAGGAAGGGGAGGGGGCCACAGGCCAGCAGAGCACAGTTAATTGATAGCTCAGAAACACGGCTGTCATCACAGACAAGGGAGCAGACAGGTTTCTACCTACCTCAGCAGACTGGAAATGGAAGAAGGGAAGGAAACAAAGCCTTCTACAACTATGTAAAAGGCTACAATGGCTCTCCTGCTGTCCTCCTTCAGCAGTCCGCAAAGTCAGGGATTTAATTCAAGTTCTTCAAGTTAATCACAGCTGGGAAAGCAGTAACAGGAAAGCACATGAACAGCCACTATGAAGCACTGCATATGTTGACACTAGAGAAACTGCTCCACACTACTGAATGTGCCATCAGATTGTTTCTCCTGGATGTGTTAGGTGATATACATAGCATACAAGCAAGAGAATGAGAGATGGAGCATCTTCACACATTAGATGAGCCACGGTTTGGCTTTTGATGAGGAAAAACAAAACTCTTAGGAAGCGTTACATGTTTTCATTGCTTACTTTTCATATCCCTTTCTCCTCTGTGAAAGCTGGTGAAGAATTTTATTGCTTCCAATTCCATTCCTTTTTCAGCTTGACAACAGCTTTTACTACCAGTTACTCTTTTTAAGAGATTATTTCTACTTTGCACTGCAAATTTCACTAACCAAAAGAAAACCTAAGTATGTTCTTGTAGACGCTTACTTGTCTTTACAGCACTAATTGAGACTATATGCATAGAACCAGCACAGAAAAACAGATTACTTTTATTAAAAAAAAGTTGCAATATTCTTGCAAATTTCAGAACTCTGCCTCCATAAATGAATCTCAGTGGCTGTGCAGAAAGACACAGATTACCAAAAAAAACATCAGAAAGGAGCTCTCTGCATGGAGATGTGCAAAGTCATTGCTCATCTCCGGCATTGATAGCTGCTCAGCAGACGCCTAGCCTGGGGCGCTAGGTGGCTATTCTTCAGCTGTAGGAAATACATGCAGAGAGGACCTGCAACTGAAACAGCCAAAAAGCACTTTTCAGACCTGGTGACGCTAGTCCTGCCTGGTGACATGTATTTGTTTGCTTCAAACCTGTCCCTCCCTCTTGCTACCCTTTATGCGATTTGCCTCCTTGCACCCTGTACCCCATCCTCCCCATCCCCTCCCATCAGACTTTGGCACAGCACACTGCTTACTCGCCTTGTGAGTAACCTATTTTTTTACTGTGTTTTTTATAAGTGAGAAAATACCCTCCCTTCCACACTCAGGAAAGAATTTTGATGCTTGTGTGTCATAGCCTCCCTCTTGCTCTGTCATATCGGGGTGGTTTGACCTTAGCAGCAGTATCTGGCCATGTCCAGGATTCAGGGGAACCAAGAAAATATGCTACATTGTCCAGTCTTAGCAGCAGCTATTCGTTGCCTCAGTGAGAAGCGAAGGTACCTGCCTGTATTTGCTAAGACCTGATGCAAAACCCACCCTGCTGAGTGTGTCAGAAGTATTAGAGAACAGGTAGCTTTTTCTTTCCTCCCTCCCAATTCCAAAGCCCATTTTCCACCCCTCCCCAACAGCCTAGATCTGTAAAAAGAGTAAGCAGGGTCATTCAGTGGTTTGGGCACCCTGTGCTTTTGCAAGAGGTGTTTCCCCTTCTCTTCTCTAAAGAAAGGAGAGAGACCAGATGGATGTCCTTCCCAGCCCATCTGCACTGCGGGTCTGGGTGTAACAGTTCCAAGATGAAGGAGGCTCAAGTTTCTTCTCTCCCACCCGCATGCTTTCCTGAAATGTGAATTTCCCCATGGATTTGGGCTCAAAGAATAAGGAAATAATGCAAATTTAGGTTTGTAAGCACAAAAGGTACAAGCTTCCTAGCATACAGCTCAAGTTTTTAGGAAGCATTTGATTGATGCACACAGAAAGTTACATGCAGATCGGCTCTGCGTATTTTCTAAGATATTTCTGCTGTTTTCTTGTAGGATAAAGCACACAAGAATGCAGATCATTTAAAAATACACTCCCTGGCTATAACATCTTAACCAGGAACATGCAATGGCATCTGTGACAGCATTATTTAGAAGACAGAATTCCCTTTTCTTGCTAGATTTATGAACTAGGACAGGTTTTTTTCTTCCATCTTCTTTCATTTTCTTTCACCTAAATTTGTTAAGTGGAGATTAACTGAATCTCCAAAAGCCACCTCTGGCCATTATGTCCCAGGAGGGAGAGTCTGTGAGAATATAGCAATTTGAATGGTATCTGCTTGGTTCCCAAGCCAGAGATAGTAGCATTTAATAGAGTTTGAGAAGTCTTTCTAATATTAATTTGCACAATTCCTTTTGCCTGCCTTCATTTCTGGAGTCCTGTGGAAAATCTTGCTGAGACATCATATGTAAAAATTCTAGTTTGCTGCTGTTCTTTTAAACCAGGTGCCAGATAGTCCTATACTCAGCAGTGGATGACTATTGCTTCTATATCTTTATAACGTTCGGAATTTTATACCCTCTTTACATACCTACCTCCTCTGTCTTCCACACTGAAGACCTCTATGCTGTTTAAAATTTTCTCATGAGAAGAGGAAAATCAAAACGTGTGATGGATGAGATAGAGTTTTAGAAGATGGCATAATGATAACCTGAGATTTTCTGTTTGCTTCTTTCCTACTATTCCCTAGTACTTTTATTGTTATTATTATTTTGTTATCATGAAGCCCTGAACTTAGTCTTTGTAGTATAAAGAATAGTGAGGCCAAGACCTTTTCTGGGTAGTAACAGATAGCCAAAAGCTCCTGACCCATTCAGAGAACGTGATGATAACACAAAACTTAAGACTTTTGACAGTCACCTTTCACCTGACTGCTTTGAAAATTCTGTGTCATTGATAAGTTTTGCCACATCACTTCTCAGCTCCCAGGATTATATATGAGCACAATGAAATCATCATGTCCATGCAACGATCTTTCCTAGGCTCTACTTGTATTCTCCTCTACACTGTTAAACATATCTCTTTATTTCTCCCTTTTGCTTTCTTTGTTAATTTTTCTCTTTAAGGCTCTTAAATAATCTAAAGATAACATAGGACAAAAGGGAAAGTTTTCTCACAGATTAAGAGTTGGCTAAGAAACAGGCAAAGGAGGACTGGAATAAATAGCTGGAGCCTTCTGCTGCAAGTATCTGGATGTCTTCCGAGTACTGGGCTTTGAACAGTTTGCTTTCTTACTTCTAGCCCTTCCCTCAAAAACATGCCCAAACACTTCAACCCACCCAAACCTTCTGCTGCTCTTCCTTCCTTATTCTTTCTGCAAGCCTTCTTTAAGTGCCTCTTCTGTTAATTTCTTCTGATTTTTTTCCCCTAGCTGCTGATATTTTTCTTGTCTTTTTGCCTTTTCCTCCCCTCCTGAAATGCCAAGCAGTCATTTCCTTTGCATTTCCATTACCAATCACAATGGAATAATCATCAAGACTTAAATTATCTCTGTTGTCCTGCCTGATGAGTACACTCTTGAACCATTGCTAGTTAGGGGGAAGCATATTCACAGTACAGTATGTTTCATAGCAACAACTATGTAATAGCAACAACATTCATAGGAGTAGTTTCCTTTTATTTTTACATTAAAAAAATTATTTGCTTCTACCTAACCCTATTATGCCATGCTCTGTCAGTGATCTTTTTAGGAATCTCCAGAGTGTAACAGTAAGTAATTTGGAGTATCTGTTCAACTCACAACTGAAAATCCTAAAAGAGACATGGAAAGAAAGTTGTCTTCTGTGGCACACCAACATTAAATTTCTGCTTCACAGTGAAGAATATAACAGAAGGATAATTTGTAGCAGTCAATGATATTCAACCAGAACATATCAAGACAGCTATAAAGGACTCAGGAAACCCTGAAGCATTAATAATACAATTTTCACAGTTTGGAATAGAGTAACTACATTTTACTTGGAATATTCCTTTCAGATTTGCAGTTCATGAGACACTAAACACCTTAACTGACACCACACACTTCTAATTCTAGTGTGTTTATTCCCATCTGGGTATTGTGGAGATGGTAACTTCTAGAAAATTTTGCCCTCAAGGCTTCCAACTTTTTCAATGCTGATAAGCTTTCTGAGCTCAAGGAGTCAGGAATAAAACTTCTGGTATGAAGCGTGTGGCTTGGAATAGCATATAGAAGTTTTCAGTAAAAACTATTTCTTCATTCTGAGAATAAACTAGCAAAAAAAATCCTGTTTAACTTGAATGCTTTCCTCCCTTTTGCTGGAAAAAATGCTAGCCCTTGCCGTGTAGAAAGAAATCTCTCCGGAAGATGTTCCTCCGGTTTACAGTTATACATTTTGCCATAAAAATCTGCCAAGTACACAACTCTTGTGCGTCAGCATTTGCCATCTTCACAGAGCAAAATCCCATCTCTTTGAAGGAAGTAAACCTCTTGGAAATGGGACAACTGCACTTTTCCTGCAGATTGTATTCCAACTAATAGGAGTTGCTGTGATGCCTAGCACAAAAAATAAGAGAAAAAAAGACTTCTTATGGCTGGTAGCCAGGTTGTAGTAAGGGTACATATGACCAGTTTGATTAAATCTGGATTAAGAACTATGAACTATATGAACAAGAGAAGTGGAATTGAGAAAAATATGGAGAGATGATGAAACAGAGGTACTGTCCAACAATATGTGGATCGGGAATTTCCTATACCAGAGATGGTTTCTGGGCTTTTTCTAACTCTACAGATTTTTCTTCCAATAATTTGCCTCATATCTCCCTAAAAAACAATGTGTGCTGGAAAGCCTCCATGTCCACGTGAAGAATAGCAGCTATTCCAGCAAGTTTGCCATTCTAGACATGTGTCCAATGTTCTGGATGCAGCCCAAAGTCTCCAGTAGGGTAATGCATGATAGATTTTCTTTTAATTGTTCACAATCTAGGAAAACACAAGGCCAGTATGTCAGCAGAACACTGAGACTGTAACATCAAAAAAGCAGATCTCAAAAAATGCTAGGATTCATCTTGTCAATGTAACCAAATTCATCACCTCCTTCATCCACCCATAGCCCTTTTAAATCTGAGTTCCCTACAAATGACGAATCACAATAAATGCGTTACAGCTGTCCACAGAACTTCTCTTTCTCTTTTTTTCTTTTTTTAAAAGCAGAAACTGAAAAAGGCACACTGAATACTGTAAGTGTGCTTACAAAGAGATAAACTGGCTCTAAGGTTAAAGTAGTTCAACTTCTGAAGTGTCTATCCCTGTGTCGTGGTTTAACCCCAGCCAGCAAATAGCACCACGCAGCCACTGCCTACAGTGGGATGCAGAAGAGAATCAGGAGAGTAAAAGTGAGAAAATCCATGGGTTGAGATAAAGACAGTTTAATAGGTCAAGACAAAGTCATGCACACAAGCAAAGCAAAGCGAGGAATTCATTCACTACTTCCCATTGGCAGGCAGGTGTTTGGCCAACTCCAGGAAAGCAGGGCCCCATCACACATAATGGTTGCTTGGGAAGACCGAACGCCATCACTGCGAACACGCCCTCCCTTCCTTCTACTTCCCCTAGCTTTATATACTGAGCATGACATCACATGGCATGGAATAGCCCTTCGGTCAGCTGGGGTCAGCTGTCCCAGCTGTGTTTCCTCCCAACATTTTGTGCACTCCCAGCCTGCTCGCTGGCAGGGCGGTGTGAGGAGCAGAAAATGCCTTGACTGCTTAGCAACATCCAAAAACATTAGTGTGCTATCAGCAGTATTGCCCTTCCAAACCCAAAACATAGCACTATACCAGCTGCTAGTAAGAAAGTCAGATCCATCCCAGCCGAAACCATGACACTCTGCCTCTGTCACAGATAATCCAGGCAAACCTTAAGATGCTGAAGTCAAAGTATTCTGCCTCATTTCAGACACATATATTGAATTTTTCAGAAGAACTATATGCTCCAAACTGAAGTTAATAGAATGTGTTATCAATGTGTTATGCACATTAGGAAGCCTGAGGCAAAATAAGTCCTGCGTCTCTCACACTGGGTAACTCGGCTAACAGATATTAGATTGTGATTCAAATTTCCTGTGAAAATTAAAAATAAATTAAAAAATCTGTAGTATTCACAATACTGAAGTTTTTCCTGAAATTGCTCATTGTGAACAGAAATAAAAATCTTGCTTCAGATTTACACAAAAATTTTGTTTCATTTCCAGTGCATTGTGTATCATTGGCAGTTGCCTTGGAACTTCTATCCCAGCTGTTTTCATAATCCTACTGGCGTGGGATATCCTCCTACCTACCCAATCCCTTGGGCAAACAACTGCTGTCCCTCGTGCAGTCTCACTTTCCATGCACTGCAGGAAATTTACTGCCACTGCAAAATTGCCATAGACTTTGATGGGAGCCAGAATAAGCGTGTACAGGCTAGGATGTTCAGATGCATTCAACATAAGGATATACAGAACTGACTTTGATTATTTTTTTCCAGAAGGCCTTTCAAATGAAAGGTTAAGAATTCACTGATGAATTCATAATTTCATTTACTGTAATAAACAGATGTTCTCAGTCTCACAAGAATTAGATCACTCTCTTTGTGGTGCTAAAAACTCTATCTTTAAAACCTTTCCTGGGTATTACACTATTTAACCTAGATTAAAATGCAAGAAAAGACTATTAAAATCACCCATTACACTAAAAAAATTTCAAGACTACTCCTTGCAGGAGAGAGAGATGGAGAAACAAAACAAAAAAGCTCTACCGTAGTCAAGTTAAGAGGAAAACAAGTCAATACAATCAACCAAAGGTGAAAGACAGCATTTAGGCTACAAGTAAATGTATGAAGTCTAAAAGTTCTAGTACTTAGGAAGAATAGCATGTCTAGCTAAGTACATAAAGAAAAAAAGAAACAACACACAGAATAAAGAAAAGGTAACTACATCACTTTAATTATCGATTATTTTTTTTTTTGTACTTCGGATGAGTACATTCGGATATAATGTTTCATATTACTATGAGAAAGCAGAGAGGCATAAAATAAGTTAAAAATTTAATTGCAAGATCTTGAAAAGTGTAACCTTTCAGAGAAAGAAAAAAATCCATTCAGATTAAGTAATTAGCTTTTCTTTACTTTTCTTAGGAAGAAATTATGTGATGATATTTTTTTTAAACACATCAAAATAAGTCTGGAATCCTGTTAGCATTGTTGACTTTCAAAAGTACTCTGACAAAAGACATACTCATAGGAACAGGAATTTAATAGTCATTACACTTAGATTGAAGCCTGGATTGAAATACATCACCCCTGGGTTCAATCTCACTCAACTCCAGTTCACACATTACATTTCTTTGCTCATCAGCAGGAAGTCCTGTGAACAGAGATACAATCAACTTTGGTAAGAAAAGTGAAAATTGATTCTTTCTATGCAAGAAGACAGGAACCACCCCAACCAGCCTAAAAGACTCTGAAAATAGGCCCATGCTGTCTTTGATTAATCTGACTAGCACCAAATGTGCCATGTGTAAACACACAACAATAAATCCATTTAAACAAACACACATCCAAGAGACTTCTGTCTCATATGATACAATATCACTATCAGTTGCTATGATAAAAAGTCTTTTTCCTTATTAAATTTTTCATGTATACCTCATTATTTCTTCATGCTGATTACTCAGTGGAAGAGTTGGATTCTATTTTAGGCTATGAAAAAGGTCACAGACAAAAGGGAGCTTGAGTCTCTGTTTGCTATTTTAAAAGAAAACTACCACACTAGTGTTAATATTTGCTTTCACTTACAGCAGGTACACTTTGGTTATCTGAATAGCAAATCATGGTGGGCAGTGTGAATGAAAAAGTACTGAGGAGAAGTTATTGATCTTGGAAGAAGAATGTAGACATGTAATGATTGATTTTTTTCAACAGAAACTTCTGAAATATTTGGAGTTTTGTTGTTATTTTTAAAGGCTATTGAAAGACTTATCAGCTACCCACTGCAGAAAAGAGAAATGGCATTTTCTTGTACCTAATATCCAGAGAAGTAAAATAAGCGATTGGAACATGCAACTTAAAAGAAGAAGCTATTATAATAATTGAAAGTGAATGCAAAGTATACAATGAGTATAAACAAAACATTTATTTCAGTAAAAAAAATTACATGGGCACAGGAAAAGAATGCTTCTGGATTTGGTCAGCTGGTTGATTACTTTTGGTGGGGGGAGTGAAAACATTGCGAGAAGAATTTTGGCTGCAATTTCATAATTGGCCTTAATTCACCAGGCAGACAGTCATTTTTAAATGGAAACTGCTTTCAAGGGATGGTGCCAAACCAGGTTTTCTAACAGATAATAAAGGTCAGAATTTGAGGTTTGCTGCCTGGACCCATTTATAACATTTACTATGACTGTTCAAATAAATGATGCATTTTATATTGTGAAAAATGATTTGTTGAGAGGCAATATTTCATAGCTTGTAGAAATGTTTGTCATTTACATATTGAAGTTTGCACAGACTGTAGAGAGGGCTCAAGCACATCAGGATCTTCCAAATTAGGCATTGACAGACACAAGTGTTACTTATATTGCCTGCTCTGCCTTGACAGCTTAGTCACCAGAAGTGACCAACGCAATATATCCCTTCCATCATGAGGCTATCTCTTCCCCCAAAGCCACTCATCCTTGTCCCATCTTGCCCATCTCAGCTGTAAATGGGAGCCAACAGAGAACTGAAGCACAGGAAGACTTTCACTGCCTCCAGTTACCCAATTTAAGCACAACAACGTATGTGACCTAAACTTGCTGAATGGTAGAGAAGTGGTGAAGTTCAGGATGAGAACCACCATCATCCCGTCTACAGGAAGGTTGTAAGCTTAATGAAGAGTGCACTGAAGGAATATTCAAAGGACCATACTAAAAATGTAATCATGCTCCAGCTAGCAGCAGAATAGCAGGAAATTGCATCTTAGAAAGGTTGATACAGGATGGCATTTCCTCCCACGCAGCCTTGATGCCAATATGCCAATGCTGTATCTTTGGCAGTAGCCTGCTTCAGCTTCTGTGAGAGCCGTGGCATGAAACAGCATTTAAGACAGCATTTCCTTAGTATTTTAAAGTAGTACCTAAGGTTTCATAAATGTTATGGTATTAAAATATGACTCAGATAGTAATTAGTTATTGTCCAGCCCAAGAATGCAGTTAAACTGAAGATATTTACATGAAAATGGAATACATATTAGATTCTGCCTTTAGACATACTGTCTAAACGCAGACATCCTGGAAATGCTGCTTCACACATCCCAACACATCAGGAATGCTAAGAAAGCTTGTGATGTCTAAAGATTGCAAGCCATGGTCTCCTGATGGGATTTATGTAGGTGTTATTTTGTTTTCTTTAAACTACATTAACGTCTTTGTTGCTTTTTTAAACTTTTAAATATCTGTAAACGACAGCTTGGTTCAGCTGTTCACTGCAGATTGATTTATTCAGTCCAATTACTTCTTTTCTTATATTATATGAAAGGGTGATTCACAAGTTCAATTTTACTGGATGATTGATCTAAAAATATACCTGCCTCTCCAATCCATTTTACAAACTGAATGAACAGATAAACAACATATTTCACTTTCACAAAGGTTCTGTTTTTAAGAACATTGTATGGCTCAGTCCACAGAATCAGTAGATTAAGTTGTACTAATTGATTAAAAAGCACAATGATGTTTTTGAACTGTGCATAGATTGAGAACAGAAGACACTTAATAAAGGTTTCAGACCATAACTATGAACCAGGGAAAAACAATACATAGGCTGCTAGAGGAAAATTAGAGGAGGTCAGGATTGTGTCAGAGGCTTCTTACAGTAATTCATTTGGTTCGATGAGAATAGTTTCTCTGTATTACTTATGAGTGCCTCTGATTTCGCTTGCAACAGGGAATATTTTCTATAACCTGCTCAGAATGCCTTTGTCCACAGGACTGCACCTGATTTCCTTGCTCCACGGCTTCCTCCAGAAGCCCATCAACAAAACGTACCCTACCCACTCAGCAGAGTACTCTGGAGATTGGGGCATGGATGAGGAGAAAGCATCCATACCCAAAGACAGCAAATAAAGTGTTGGCCACCATGTTCTCTGGCACAGGACCTCAGAAGAAAACCAAGTTTCTGTACTGCCCTTTCTTTTCTCCATTCCTATCAACGTATATATTTTGAATTGGCCACTTTCACGAGGCACCATTTTCACTGTACTCAGACTCACGCAGGCAAAATGTGCAGGATAGAGCCACAGAGAAGAAGGAGTAAACATAAAAGGAGAAGTATCTTCATGTATTTGTCAGTGTCTTCTCTTCATTTGCCATTATAACAATTAAGGAGTTCCTGTTGAGACAGCGTAAGCATCACTGCTTTGAAACTTTTCAGGATGATCTAGTAGGTCAGGGATAAGAATAATCTATATCCAAGATCCACGGTACAATACCTTATACAATTTTGCCTCTTTTAATAGCTCACAATACCTTTTATCATGTAACATTTTTCTTCAGCCTAGTAATATTTCCAAAACAAATTTCAGCTTCCTTAGTGTAGCGCTGCTTTTTTTGTTGTTTTCATTTCAATTTTCTCCCTTGAACTAAGATCGCACCACAAAGATTACATAGCCATTCATGTTTCCAGTAGGGATAAACAATTACTGGACAAATCATGAACCATCTTACTGTCTCAGGGCTGAGCAAAGGAGTTTTCAAATGTTTGCCAGACATGAGTTCTTGGCTTGGACTTTGTGACCCTGAGAAAGTTCATATCATGTCATCTTTCCCTGCTTCCTAATTTCACTGTTCATTTCCAAGCATCATGTTCCCTATCGAACTACTTACACTCAAGAGAGAGATTAATTCTGCAGCCATGTGTTCAGTCTCTGTAATTTCAATGACTTGCGCATATTGCAAACAACTTTGGCCCATTCTTTNGGGGGGAAGGAAAAAACACCAAAACAACAACAACAAAAAAAACCTGCTGAAAATTACAATTCAGTCAGTTGCTAGGATGTGATATTTCAGTCTTCTTGATGACATTATGCAGACCATCTGGGTAAAAAATTCACAAAGGGGGTAAAGGTAAAGTAGTATCACAGAAGCCTAAAAATGGTATGTGTGCAAGCTTCTCCAAGAATGGTACATGAAACAGCACATGGAAAATACAGGAGACTGAGCTCTTTTCTTTGAATATCTTGGAGTACAAACTACTGCAGTACCAAAACATTGTCATTGTACCAGCCTAGGAAAGAAATAGTGTGGCAAATATATAAAGAACAATTTAAGCTTATTTCTTCCACTAGCTAAAATGATTGCTTCCCTCACGTATTTCAAAAACAAATGATATAGTTTGCAGCACAGGCATCAGTTTCGCATGCACAAATCCTGAAGTTGGATAGAATCCCTGTTTAATATTACAGTCGTTTGTTCCGAGTCACAGGAAGCTCAGGCTCACAGGTCCAGGATCACAGATATTTGCGAAGTTCAAAACAGAAACTAGGTCTTCCCACCCTCAGCCCTGAGCTTGCCCTGCTAGAATAGTGTGTTCATAGAAGGGTACTGGAAGAGGGGTTTCAATCATGAACACTGTCTGACTCAATTAAGATACTTTTGACACTTGCTGTTTTTACTGAGCACCACTTGTTTTCTCAACTAAGAATTTTCATAGAATCATAGAAACATTTAGGTTGGAAAAGACCTTTAAGGTCATCAAGTCCAACCATAAACGTAACACTGCCAAGTCCACCACTAAACCATGTCCCTAAGCACCACATCTACATGTCTTAAATACCTCCAGGGATGGTGACTCAACCATTTCCCTGGGAAGCCCATTCCAACATTTGATAACTCTTTCGTTGAAGAAATTTTTCCTATTATCCAATCCGAACCTCCTCTGGTTCAGATCTGGAAGGGAGAATGGCAATGTGCTAGTAAACAGCTAGTAACAATAGTTTTACAAAGTGGTAAGTAAGAAAACTAGGTGTATTAAACACATGGTAAGTAAGAAAATTAAACATTAAATGCAAACCTAAAGAAGCACTGAACTGATATTTTATCTGATGATGTGCAAGCATAGGAAAAATATTTAAAAACTGAGCTTTCACCTCTAGGTTTATTCTGTATTTACAGTTTCCTTTTAAAAGCCTCTTACAGGGCGTGCTATTTACAAACTAGCATTAATATAAAGGAGAGATTGTTTAGGAGGTCTTATCATACTGCTGTAGATTGTTTAGAAAGAAAAAAATCCTATCATAAACAATTCTTCAAAACAGAAGTCCTCCTCAGAGTAAAAGTAGTGACCAAGGATTACTGCATACTTACAAAGACTGTTGGAAGGTCTGACCATGAAGAAAATCTTTTGACAACCATTGCAAAATGACCTCATAATTCCCATTTTTATTTGTTTCTTAACAGAGGTAAAATGTTGTATCTGCACAAGACAATGGATACCTGAGGACAAAATCATGCGGCCTGGTACCTGCATTGCAAGTTAACTTTCCAACCTCTTTTATGGCCTTTATCTTTCAACACAGTCAATAGATTTAGACATTCAATCTGTTGTTGCGATGTAATTTCTATGTGTTGACTTTCTTGTTCTCTGTGACATTTGCTTTTCCCTTCCTTTATATATTCTTCTTCTGTCACCCTAAGGCCTCCTTTTCCATAGCTGTCTCTTTCACTATGCCATAAAAAGACTTTTTTCTGTGATCCATTGATTTTAATTTTTCCAGGCAGTAATTGTATTTCTATTGTATATAAGAAACTCACCACAAAACAGATTCCTGATTACATTTGCTGCTGATGGCAACAGATCCTCCTTTGCCCTAATCCATTTTTTCTTTTAATGTAGCTTTATTCATATTTTTTCTAACATCTTCAGCTTTTTTCCATTAGTCAATACCTAATCTTCAGCATTGAAACCCAAACCAAAATCTCAGAGTTTCTGGATTCTGTAGGTGTATTTTAAATTTTCTCCCTTCCTTTGTTATTCCATCTGACTCTTACCCATACTTTCTTACACCTCTACAGCAAGGTGCCCCCGTCTATACAGTCCCACTTTCTGAATGGTTTTGACCATACCACAAGTGAGCAGTGGCACATGTAACAAGTTGGAACTTGCTTCTGTTTATTGAAAAATCGGTTTTCCCACCATACTAGGCAAAACCCAGCATTTGTACATGCTGACTTTAACATCTTTTGCCCAAAACAAAGAGAAACCAACAATGATTTGCAGCTTCGACATTAGATTTACAAGTTAGGATAACAACGCTCTTTAGACTTGGCATGAAATAGTGCAAGTATGGGAAGATAAATTCAGCTGCATCTTCTGCCAGTTACTCTAGTAACAAACTCATGATTTAATCATCATTAGTCCATCAGCATAGGAAACCTAGTAATAAGTCTTACTGCTTGAATTGCAGTAGTAGCATGGACCATTAGTTGCTAGCATGAAGTAATGGGAACATAACTGTCACACTAACTCACTGAAAGAACTGTAAAAATATTTTGTAAGGTTGGCTAAAAGGACCATTTATGTTCTCGATTCAAGGACTATAAGATTAATATTTATAAGGATGCATTAACCAAATACAATATTCTAAAACCATAACCCAACTTTTTAAACAAATGTGTATTCTGTGTTCGGTACCACCAAGTTTCTTGCTGTTGTAAGCTGTTAAAGATTTATGTAAAAGCTTCTTTTTGCAAAATACCTTGAAGTCACTAGAAAAATACTTATGGTTTCCTGTATTATTGCAACCATTAGCAAAACAGATATAAAATTGCATTTATCAACTCTAGAGCAATAGTGGATGTTTTATTCATTAAACTGCAAGTCAAATATTTGACAGTTGTTAAACTACAGCTCCTTGACATTTACCAACACCATCTAGGACTCACTAGGCCTCTTCTATCTTACTGTTAGGTCCTGAGGACACATAAGATCAAGCATTTTCAATGTATGGCCTTGAGTTTAGGGAAAGTATATGACAACAGACTAACCCTTAGGCTATTTGAGATAAGATTATTGGCAAGCACTCTTTCCACCAAAAAAACGCAGATATAATTATTTTTTTAAGCAACGCTCCATTTTTTAAAAAATAGTACACATGCAATCTGAATGGGTTCAGAAGATACCAGTTCAAACCAATAGCAAGTCAAAATATCCTGTTTCAACGATAAAATCTTACATTTAGTTCTCTCCTAGATGTTCAGTTATTAATCTTTTGGAAGAAAATCTAAATCAACTTCAGGGAGACCTGAGAAGAGAATGATTGTAGTTTGTATATCCTGTAACCTTGCAAACTAGTTCTTCCCTGAAAGGAAATCAGAACGACATGACTTGCCATAATGCAGCTATTTGACAGATGAGTCATTGTGTCATAAGAATGAAGTAGTCCAAGTCATGCATTTACTAATCTCTCCAGAGTTAGAGAAACACCAAGACTGAAAGAAAAATCTGGAGGTAAGGTCAATCAAAACTCTCCTAGAATATCTGTTCCTTAAATACCAGCTATGATACAATTTCAGAAGTTCTGTTGCTTTCAGTTCCCACTCCAATCTTGTGCAATTTAATTTACTGTAAATTTCTCTGGCTTACCATGTATTTTTCATCATGGACCTCATTGTAGAGCTTTGGAAATATGGAATCTCATTAGTTAGAGGTCATCAAGCTTTGTTCCCTCTTTCATATCTATACAAGTTTGGCTTTCTTTCTTAAAAAAACCACTATTTCTTCCCAAAGTGAAAGAGTATTGATTTAAGGCACTCAAAATATAAAAAAAAAAAAAAGTTGCAGGGAATCTAGACTAGAGAAATAATGATTCCCTAGTTTCATAGTTTCTGACTCACTCAGCAGGATTTTCAAATTTTTTACAGGCCCTTGGGCAATGAAAGCTTATGCTATGAATTATGCTATAAATTTAAGGCATGATCTTACAGACTACTTACTTTCCTATTCGTCTTACTGGGGAAAAAAAAGTCTAGCTGCACACAGCTACAGTAATTTTTCACCATCACACACACAAAAACACAACCACAGCTAACAGTACTAACTGAAAAAAAAAAAAGATAGGAAAGCCAGGTGAGGTACAGACCAATTTTAAGTCAACATAAACAGACGGCTTTCTGGGATTCAGGCTAGGGAACAGACACCTTCCCACCATGTTTTTAGAACACTTCTGCCTTAAGTAACAAATACATCATGTTCATGACCTATCTGAATTTCTTCATAGGAAACATTGGCAGTGAAATCAGAATTCAGTTGTTCCCAAGAAGGTTGTGTGAGAATTACTAGGAACTTATCAGCTTATTAAACATTATTGTACCAATAAGTTGTTTTAACATCTGTTGTAAGCTGAAACCCTCACAGTGCCTCATTGAGTTGCTTCTGCTTCATTGCACTTTTGTTTATAATACGAGGATGTATTTTCAATTTGCAACTGTGTCTAGAAACTCCATACAAACTAAAAGCAAACGAAGCAACACAGAACAATGATTTTTTAAAAAGTAACCAGATTTCATGGGAGAGTAGTTTAGAGAAAAACATTGTAATTTCATAGAAGTTCTAGAAAAGATGTGCAACAGGACTCAAAATAACACATTTCCACTATGAAGCCTGCAATATATTTTGTAGTATTTGCGACTGAACTTCTACAGAGCAAAAGTCAAATCACACCTGTGAGAAGATGACACTCCCATTGACAGCGCAGATCAATTTTCCCTGTCTCTGCCACTTGATATTTACTGATATTTTACCAAATCCCTTCTAGGTATTGCAAGTGTTTCTTTCTATAAAGAAATCCATACAAGCAGCACTCGCCAAAAAACTAATACAAGCCTGTGTTACTCAACACAGGGCTATTTTTTCAACAGCCGCATAGCGTTTCTTCTGCAGCATAGCAGAGCTGCTTGCTACTTCATAGACAAGATAAAAGCCCTGGGAGTTGTAGACCATTTCTAACAGCCTGTCCTTGCAGAGGATGTTCTGCAGGTCTTTTTCAGCAGCAGAGTTACAGAGTCCTAAAGAAGTCCACAGGACAAGCTCTCGTACAGGACCGTAGCTTGCCCCTAGTGTTTTGCAGTCATCCTGGCACAGTTTTGGCATATAGGAACTAGTGCTACCCAGTACAATACACAGACATTAACTCAGAGATGGCATATCTATTCCACTACGTTTGGCTTCATCCCATCTTCTAAGGCTGTCCCAAACAGCTTCGCACCCTAAAGCGTACCTGCATATCCTCGTGTCAAGCCCAGGTTTTCATGCCACAAAGACACGTGTCATTTCAGAGGCTTGAACTCAGCACTTTTGCCCTGCATTACATTATTAGTGGCAGAGAGGCTCTGCATGGGGCTTGAAAGAGGTTTATGGCAAGTACTGCAACATCCAAATACCTCTATACAGTGGTACTCAGTGTCCTCAGTTCCCTAGAACAGTTCCTACCATCATTTCACCTGGAACAGGCATAGGCTTAAATTTCAGCCTTACAACAGAAAGGCAAATAAGTCAGCCTCCTTTGCGCCTCTTTCAGAAATGCTGCCCTCATTCCCCACATCAGTTTTCACCTACACCCTCAACCTACATGAAAGATAACAGACTGTATGTGCTGTTGTCGCTCATATTTCCTCCTGCTTCACCTATGTCGTGAACTTCTTTGTCAGGTCTCAGGTGAACTGTTGCAGTTTCGCACTGACCAATGCAATTGCCTTTACTACTGTCATCAGATGAGCTATTCATCACCTAAAGAAACAGATACATATGTTTGTTTTGTCCTTTTCTCCATCAATTGGGTTTTTAGCTGTTGAAGCACTCCTAAAACCACATACAACAAACTGAATTAATTTACTAAAAGCCTTAAGGCATAATCTCAGCACACATAAGAAATCTGTCTATAAGAAAACAGATTCACCACCTTCAAAAAGGGCAAAACCCCTGCCAAAACAAAAGGATCTATTGCAGCAAAGAAAAAACATAATAAGCTCCAGTTACATGCTTCTACTGAGATTAAGCACAGCCACTGGCCAGCCAATACTTAAAATGCCAGCATGTAAAGTACATAAAAGGTTAGAGTACTTCCTCCTTTTAATAGGATTTTTAAAGAGAAATGGTTTCCTTTTTCCTCCAACCAGTACTTGAAAACTTTCTGTCCTAAAACAAAGCGGGGGGCGGGGGGGGCAGGAATCGCAAATATTCATAGAAAAGAAAACCTGCCATCAATTCTCAAGAAACATAAATAAAGCTTGAAACTTAAAATTTAGCTGAAAACCTGTTGGCTTAGAAAAGAAGTGTCTGACAAGCTCTGCTCCACCTAGCACCAGCTAATGATGTTAGGTTTCCTGGCTCCGGACAGCTCGCTCTGACTGGTCCCAGTGGAAGCGGGGAAGGTGTACTCACTCCACCTCTTTTAGCACATCTGACTGAAACTGCTACAGCTGAGCACTACTAGGGCATTGACTAAATTTAAACAAATGAATATTGATTTTATTCAATTTTTCACAGCTCCACTCAAGGGCTTGTTTCCCTAGGTTCTGCCAAGTACACATCAAGCAGTTTTATAACACTATGCCGTAATAATAGAGATCCTTAACACTGATCACTGCAAAAGGCAGAAAGAATAATGTCCTACTAAATGCCAGAGGGAGAGGAATAAGGATGCGCAGAAAACATAAACCAACCCACTTTACTGGAAAGTGCGGAGGGCAGCTGGTAAGGGAGGTAAATGCCAATGAGGATGCACAGAAAACATAAACCAATCCATTTTACTGGAAAGTGTGGAGGCCAGCTGGTAAGGGAGGTAAATGCCAAACCCGCCTAGCACCCCAGAAACTCCACCCTCCGAGCTCGCCCACAGCAGCACAGGCTCATCACCGCCGCCACGGGCAGAGCAGGTGAGCCTACGTGCTGGCTGTTACACTGTGCCGCATGAATGTGCACTTAGGTTTCTCCTGGTGCTTTCACAGAACAGACCTACCCGCTTCTGACACAATCTGCACCGTGCGCAGTCACTGCCAAATGCTTACACAACATTATCAGCCTAGTTACTAACAGAAAGGTCATTTCTGTTTAACAAAGATAAAACCAAAGCTGGCTTTTAAACATAAGTGAAGGGAAATGAAGAAACAAATATACCTTTTCTCTTCCTAAAACCAAGCAGGAAAATAAAAGACGTTTGTAACAGCATGATTTATAGATCACTTTTCCTTGCTTTTCTCGGGGGAAGATCAGAAGTAGCCACAAATAGATTTATAGAGAGACTAACCCATTTAAATGTTAAATTGCAATCCAATCTGGCCTGAGCCAGAACATTAGTGTCTGGCTTTCCTATGTCTTGACACCCCACACAGCAAAATCTTTGTATTATAATAAAATTGCTTTTCTGCTGGTGACGGGGAAGGGAGTTTGGGTGAGGATTTTTTCCTCTAACTCAATGCTAAGGTTTTCCATTGGCCTGGGCAGCCCTGAGGAATTAACTTTTCAGGGATTTGCCTCTTCCCTTTCCACAAAGAGTTCTGCCATAATTGCTCCAATCAAAAAGACTTGGATGAACGAGTTTCATCAATTGCCTTGTTTTGCTTGGGAGTCGGACTCCAGTTCAGAAAGTCTCAAGGAATTAAGGTAGGTGTGTCTGATCAAGAGATGATTACAATGACCGGGAGACCACTTGAAAGGTCTGTCTCTTATGTGCAGTTCATAACATCTCATAATACTTGTCTTTCAGGTACTTCATACCCTCGGTTACTTCTATGGGTCAAACCTATTAAACAAGCCCAGTCTCCCGTAATGTCCCAAAGCATGTGGCTTTGCAACAGGTGACAAAGCACAAAGGTCATCACTCCAACGGAGTACATGGGACATTAGTAAAGAACATAGGAACATAAGTTAGATCTCCCTGGATAAACTGTGGAACTTTGTGTCATTAAAACACTATATTGCATCTGCCAGTGGTTCAATTAAATATATAATTTCAGGTTTTCCAGGCAGAAACCTAAATATTCCAGCAAAAGTGTCAACAAAGCAAAATTCCTTTACAGCTCTTCCCTGTACTTTGTTTAGAAATTCCCATCTAGCCAGTGGAGGTCATGGAGCATAGACTGGATGTCTTATCTAGGATGCTGCAGCTTTCAGCATTAGTTTTCTTAGTAATCTATGGTGAAGCCTAAAATGCAGATCAACTCAGGACTCTCATATTTAGACCAGAAGTCATGAATCCTGGCAATGACGTATGCAGATAAAAATTGTAAATTACAACAAATAACAAGTAGAGCATGTAAGCAAAAAAAAGTATCACTACAAAGCCAAGAACCTCAGCACATTCTTGAATAGTTTGCTTAAGCAGTTTTATCAGATGACCTTTGCTGCTGCTGAGGGATGTATTAAGTCAGCAATAAGTGGCTGCCCACTTAGATTTGATTAAGAACGTGCTAGCCAGCAGGCAGAAGATACAGTCATTCAACAAGTAAGCCTTACAATACTCTCCAGCTGCTTTTCCATCCCAATAATATCTGTATTGAGATGGGATAAGTAGCTTATTAAACATACCACAACCCACATTTCCTCATCAGTTCTTGTAGTGCTTACTATTGAATTTTCCTCCTGTGGCTCCCAAAGTTTAAGCATTCCTCCCCGCTGTCCTTGTGCTTGCCATTGTGTCTGGTGTCACCTGTCTGTCAGAGGAAATCTCTCACCCAAACAAGATTCTTCTGCCATCAAGTCCCATACTGGCATTTTCCTCCTCCCCCAAAGCAACAAAATACAGATATATTGCATCAAAACTTTGCAGCTACCTTGAAAAATCACCCTTAAAGAGAGGTTATGCTTAAAGGGAAATAAAAATTCATTAAAATATAGGTAATGTAGTTTCAAAAGCTTTATATGAATGGACAGAAAAATGAAACGCTTCCATCTTCCTTTCCTTCAAACTAGTTCAAGAGGTTTGTCTCTTCTTGTGCCAGCTACCTTAAAAGCTATTTTGAAGTTAAACCTGCACACAGAGATTATTACCACTCTCCACTTCCCCTTAGCTGCTCACTGCTCCCACTTTGCACAGCTAGGTGCAAACATCTCCCATCCTGGCAGGAAACAGAATCTGTAACTGTCCTGAAGGTTACTACGCTAGAAATAAACCATTTACACTTTGCATGGCTATGTGAGGGAAATAAACGCAGTATTCCATTTTCCATCTCAAAATGGCAAAACAGACACGCATGGAATTAGTGCTGCCTGGTTTTTATTGCTCTTAAGGGAAGCTGCATGGTGGTAAACAAATACTCAGGGGTAGACCTATTTCAAGCAACTGATCCCAAGTCACAATGAAAACTGTGATTATCTTTATTGCTTTGTAAACATATTTACTGTAACCACACGTCAAAGATGTTGAGAAGGCTAATTCTAATAGAAGAAAAGGGGGTAGGAATAAAAAGGTCATTTTCCTTCTTAACGGGAAGTACTGGAACTGGGGGGAAGGGGGACACAGGGAGAAAACAGTCATGCAGATAAGCAGGGCCAACTGGCCTCCTTTGATGAGCTGGATGAGGATTTAAAAACCCAAAGTGAACAACACAGCATCTACAAATAAGTTTAAGGTGCTGGTGGAGGTGCCAAGTCTGACCTCACCATCTGTAAGTCTTCCAGCTTCTGAATCCGTCCACAGAATTCTGTCCAGAAACCTCCTAAAGGGCAGTCAACCACCAAAACACACACATACCAGTTATATCAAGGATAAGATAGCTGCAGGGTTTGTTCTTTAGAAAGCTGTGTAATACTTTGTGTGTGTATTCATTGAAAACTGATGGAAAAACAATGTACCTTTTTTGATTATTTAACTTGATACACCACTCCATTATATCGGAAATCAATTTATTAAAATAAAAGTCAATAGAATATTTATAACCATCACAGAACACTTCCAAGAATAGTGTTTCTATTTAATTCCTTGTGAATATGTCCTTAACCAGTGCCAGACAAAACATACCATTGTGTTAGCCAAAAGGAAATTAATTAGAGAATTAAAATCCTTCCTATTACCAGAATGCAAGTCATTCTACTTTACATCATTTGTAAATTAATTAACAAAGATATGCCATCACTTACAACACCAATCTACTTGACAAAATAACTTCTCCAGTGCTGGGCCATCTCCCAGCCATTGTAATTAGCTCCCAGTCAAACGTACAAGCTGCCATTCAACATCATACTTTAGAAACGTCTGAGACTGTGTCCTTTGTGACTAGAAGTATGTTCCCATTTCTAAGGATACAAAGAAGAGCTGATAGGAAGAGGGAAAAGAGTGAAAAGAACATTATTAAAGCAGTTCAGTCAATATAGTAAACTTAAGACCTAATCTATTAGATCTCAGTCTGATCAGCACACAGGGAAGATTGCTGGCTTTTTTTTCCTGTGGGAACTTGCACATGGGCAACTACTGTAGAAGAGGTATCTTGTCTGGTAATACTCTTTTAATGCCATCTTCTAAGAAAAAAAGAGATTTACCCTTATTTCCCATGTCAAGGGATCAGTTCAGGCTACCAAGATAGCCAGTAATCTGTCCCGCATAAGCCAACTGGAAGGAAAAAACAAACAGTAAGTTTTACAGGGCCTTGGCTGAAGGCCAAAAGAGTTACAAGGGCAGAAATAATTTACTGCTATTTATTGTAACAAGACTGTCCTAGATCTAGATGCATTTTTATAATGGAACTTTCGTAATACTGCATTCACATGAAAATTTTACTCTGTCATGAATATTTCCTATTTTTTCTGCAGTTTATTATAGGATTAGCTAATAAACAGGTCTGCTTCACTCACTTTACTTTGGACTGAAAACTTCACAGAACGGCTTATATGACAGAGCTGCAGTTATGAATCATTTAGTGTTACTATTATAAGCAGTTTCAGAACTTATTTGAATATTTTAAGTCATAGCCTGAAATTTGGTGTAAGATTTTGGAGTCACGCACAGATATCTATTCATATGTCATGTCACTGAGAACCCTTTGTGGTTACTAAGGAGTAATAAAAATATTAAACAGCAAATGAACTAAGCCTAGATAGGAAAACAGTTGAGGCTAGTGAGTTTAAGAAAAGCAGGCTATATTTGAACACAGTAATTGCAGCTCTTCATTTTATCAGCATTAGGGAAACTCTTGCATAATAGACTGAGAACAGGTCTTCAAGAGTATGGCAGCAACACAGAGCGTTCCTGGAGGATTTGTTGGTATGAGTGATAACATACATTTTACCCCACCTTACGTTTGACAGCTAGAGAAAGGGAGAGCCCAGGCTGAATCCCAACAGAAGTTAAAGAAATTTTAGGATTATTTTAACTAGCACCAAAGGATGGCATTCAGTTCAGGATCCTTGCCCACAGTGTCCTATAACAACCCTGGACTCCCACCCACACCCTGGAAAATTCATCTGGAAAGACTGAATTAGTGTGCTGAAGATCAAAAGATATGTGGATAAAAAAATCTGTTACTCTTAGAGGTAGCTTAAAACCCCATATTTTTGAGAAACCATTTCACATCCACCGAGTCTGCTGTTGTACAGCTGTATTTGTAATAAGTGTTTTTAAAGAAACAAAATGTTTTTATGTTGGTGTGTTCTGATAGTCAACTTTTCTATTTTATCCATTTTCTGTTCAAGGCCTTATGCTTCTCCAAGCATACACAAAAAACCTCCAGAACTACCGAGTTATTTGGAACTATAATATTTTTTTCTTTATCAGAAATACCTATACAGGGCTAACACATTATTTTCAGGGTCTAAAAGGAGTCTGAAGATTTCACACATGTCCAGTGCCACACTATAAGACAGTTTAAAATTAGTTCAATGAGACATCATTTTATACATGGAGAAGAACCACTAAATCTAAACAATCATTGCACAACTAAACTTGTGAGACAGTTCACTGAAACAAGCCCAAAAACACTGGGTAGGCAACATGCATACTGGATGTTTTTGCTATTGCACTTGGGACAGTGGTCACCTGATCATAAACCAAATTGCAGGCAGAACAAAAGTTTCTTAAAACAAATTTGCTAATACAACTTAAAAAAAAAAAAAGAGCCTAAAATAAGTTTAAAGCTTGAGGCCTGATACAGCTAAATTATTATCACAAAACCTATTGCTAGGACCTGGCAAAACTGAATTGGCTGGGCCACAGAGCTATTTATGGCGTAGGCACAAGGTACAGACCCATTTTGAGACCAGACAAGCTAACTGTATACCTTTACTCAGTTTTAAATCCATACAGTGACATCAATTGAGAGGCATCCCTAACTGCAGTGGACATAGTCTAGACCGTACCATTTCAAGTAGTGGTAGAATTTAGCTAATTCTCCAAACGAAGTCAGAAGGCAACCTTAGTTACTGTGGGTCCAAGGAGAGTAACATAAAATATGTCAGTAATAATCCTATGAGAATATTGTGTTTGGAGAGGAAGCTCTACAGAGAATGACATCCAGCTTTGGGTTTGTGCGTTTGAAGATCGTTACTACATTGCCATACATGTCAGGCCAGAATATTGAAGTGCTGCCCTTTCCTCTCAACATGTCGGGGAGCATCCATTTGGGATTAGAGTATCTCATTTAAAACTGTAGTGCTGAGAAAAACAGACTTTACTCACCTAACATTCTGGTTTGGTTTTACTTCTATAAGACACCACCAGTAAGACAGCCAAAGAGACTGAGGAGGATTTCTCTCCTCTTGTCATGTCATGCATACAGACCATGCAGTCATATCAGGGATTCCTCAAGGAAGATTATTTGGGAGCAGTTGTCACTTAGCGCTGACAATTTTTTCCTGGCCTGCTCTCACACACCATCCTTCCCTTAAGTCAGGAAATATCTACAGCAGCGCAGACAAAACCTTCCCTGCAGCCTACCACATCACACTGTACTCGGAGGAATTACCCAAAGACTAGTCTGCATGACCAAGCTGGAGGCAACTTGCGCAAAACAAGTGGTGGATTTCTAACCACAGCTGAGATATTGCACTCTTCATTAAATATGAAAGATTATCAGTCCAGGACACTTCCTTAGCAAAAATTTACACTGTATTTAATTAAACTATTTCTGTTTCTGTTGTCATCAGTGGCATCTACTACTTGCTATTCTGCTCTTTGGTTGATAAGTGACATTGTTTCACTTCCACATCATTTGATAATTTTTACTTGCAGTGTTTTCAATCATCTTTAACAGGGCTTCAGATTTTTTGAAGGCTCCATGAATTCCCAAAGGTCTAATTTCATCCCAAGGTCCACAGCAGCAATAAGCACACAGAACTGACTGAAACCTACAAATCTGCCACGGGAGTCAAAATGTAAGTCTAAGGTGCATTTATTCCTTTTGTAATAGGAGTTGGTCCCCAGGGCACATTCTGAGCATTTGGACCTGAAGAATACACTACAAGGATTGCTGTTTGCCAGCAAAGTATCTTGTGAAATAATGAAGCGTTTTAAAGCATTCACTGTTTTCCGTGTGTCTGATTCCACGTACCCCCAGGCTAAAGAAGGCCTCAAAGAATAATAAGTAGGTGGCTAGATGGGATTCACTTGCACACTTGAAAAGCATGTTCAAAATAAGGCTATTTCCAGAAGTGTGTTAATGTGCATTTGCAGTTCATTTCTAGCGGAAGATGACAAAAAGGATTTGCGCATACAGACAACTCATCGCCCAAGAAGAACATTCAAGAACAACCCTGTCAAAGCCTTTTCACAGTAAAGCTACTTGAATTTACATGCTCATTTATAAGTTGGGGAATCAGCTCGCATTAGTATCCAGTTACCTCCACACCACTTTGTGCCTAAGGTAGAGAAGGAATTGGAGCTTCTTCCTGACACCTCTCCTGGTGAAGCACCCAAGATTTGAGAGTCTCTGCACAAAGTAGAGTGTTGTCCTGAATGGAGCAAATGTCAAGGACAGTGCAGTTAAGCTGTCGGAAGTTTCCAAAATAAACTTGAATCACTCTTATTTGAAAATAAGACCTGTGTCCCTTTCCAGATACTCACTGGTATTTTACTAGAAGATGCCAAATAGGAGATACACTGCAATCAGGAACAAGCAAAGTGACACCTGAACCCACCTAAGTCCACATGAAGGTCATAATGAAGATGCAGCAATATTGTCTTCCACACAGGGTGTGCAAGTGTGTCTATGCTTTTCTTACCGCTCACTTCAGCAACAGAGATCCAAGACATACCTCTCCAGTGACTGAAATTGATCTGTACAGAAGTTTTGTAAGTTCATTATTGAAGCTAAATTTGATTTACTGTGAGAGTTGGAAGTCCTTTTTCAGAGCACAGTCCACACAGAATCAAGAAGTGTCTGCTGAAGAAAGAGAAGCAGGAACTACTCCCCCTATGTGTTCATCAGTTTGCAGGACAAGGAAGCAGACTGCTTTTGCAGAGGATATTGACATCACCAAACATCAGCTTTTTTAATAAACAAACACCAGTTGTTTGCTTCCTCTCAAAGAAGGGAGATAATCCCTTCCCCAATCAGTTAGAGATCTAAGCTTTCTCAGCTCACTTTCTTAGCCTCAGATGGATCTCATAGTATGGTTGCATGTACAGCTTGTAATGCATTGTGAAATTCATTATTAAGTTGTGCCACGAAGATACTGTGAAAGGAAACATCCATACTGGGTGATAAAGTCAGTACTGCTGACAATTTGAGGGGCAAGGGCTGTTTAAATCTTGCTTGAAGAAGATTTCAGCTAGTATAAAACTCCCCAAAAACTTTGATACAGAAAAAGAGGGAAAGGGAGGTGGAGTGGGGAGTGCAGGAGGGACAAGAATTTCCCTAGCTGTCAAAGTCTGGATTTGCAGTTGGGACATTAAAGGCTTAACCTGACACTTCAGCTTGTTCTCTGAGAGGTTTGCTCTAATCACAAGAAGATTGAAAAAGTTCACTGACGCTAACTGCGGGCTGTACACTGGCATGAGCAAAGAAGCACAAGTCTGTGACCAAAGAATCTTCTGCACCTCTGTCAGTGCCACATTTGGGGACAGTTACCCCATACACCCCACACAGTGAATTCTTGCCCTGATTTGGACTCACACATATATCAACAAATTCAAGAGCTGCAGAGCAATTTTAACTCAGGGTATATAGAATACATTAAAACAACGACCCTATTTTGGCATTAAGGAGCACTAGACTGTAAAGAGTAGCAGCAGTTCGGAAGTTTAAAAAAGATAAATTCTAACATCCAAGACATTTTAAACCAACTCCTGTTCTCTGCCCACTTACTCCATTTTCAAACTCTGTAGCTAAAAAAGTGCCTTTCACCTCAGCCCCTTTGGAGGTATCCTGCAATCATAAAGTTACTAAACAAAAAGACTTCTAAGGCAATTAGTTGCAAACATTAAAACAGACAGTTTTCTGATTCTGAGCACTGAAGCTGTTTAAACTGGCAAGCCTCCCAGCCTGCCTGGTTAGATGAAGCAATCTGACTTACATTTCCCGTATATTCATGCCTATTTCCCCAAGTTCACAGACATTTTTGTTCTCTAGCCACCTCAGCCTCACTCCTTGTAGTACTTCAGTTGTGAACCCATAGCTTTTGTTGTCCTCTTTGATGGTGAAAGGGGGGAAAAATCCATTGTACTCAAATTCTGCAGAGCCTTAAGCATTTTTTCCACCTTTCTGCATGTCTACAACATGTATATTGGACCAACAGGAGTGGAATTTCTGTAACTTTCAGGTAGCATCTAAAGTAGATAAGAAAAAGGTTTGTTTTCCCACATTGATGCTGAAAGATAGCATTGGTTGACCTCATCTTGGGATACTTCAACAAGATCAGCAACAAGATTCTGCATTAGCTCTACTTGGTTTGATAGACTACTGGAATTCTTAGTGGCAAAAGAAATAAATTGAAAGGGCTTGATATATAGCAGCAGATTAGAATAGCAGATCCAGGCTCACGGTAATCTGAGCTGCAGCTTTACAAAAGACTTTTCTGTGGTGCTACACGGCATAACATCAACATCCACAGCGGGGTAGGGTTTAGGGTACACTTGGTCAGATGTAATTACAGATCAACCCATTTAGGAGCAATGGCATTTCAAGCACAGCTATGATGCACATAGCATCCATAGCTAAAGGCTGTGTAGCAACCACGAAGCTAAAGGCTCAGTATACATTTTAATTTTGCCAGCTGTGTTCTTTAGTGACACATGAGACGTTTAAATTCAACATAAGGTCACAGCAGTGTAAAGAGGCAGAATGTACTTAAATGTTATTTTTTTAACGTACGAGAAGCTGACATACCAACTGGCAAACAGTAGTAATAGCATCCACAATCAAAGAAGAAATAACGGAACAGCTGTTTGAAAACAGAAAGTAGAACCTACATCTAATGATTTTGTATCTTCAAGCTTCCTCACTTCAGATACTTGACTTGATGTACCAATAGCTTTTCACCTCGTGTAAGCTGTGCACGGCTGTTGACAAACCCTCAACCTCCCAAATCCAGTAGGATTTGTAGAACTTCACTACTTCTGTAAATAGATCTCTTAGTGTGTTTCCAAAAAAGTCCAAAGAATACCGCTCTATATCACCATCACTATTATTATTATTATTCAAAGCTTGCTTTTTTTGACAGGCTACCCCTCCTTCCCAGTTCCTCCCCACAGGCTGATTGCTTGAAGCTTCTTATCACATTTTGCTATTTGCTAAAGCCCCCTCCATGCATTTTAAATGGAGAGAAGCTGAAAGAGGTGCTGTCGCTTATCCTTAGTAGTTAATAGGATGCCCTCAGGGACTCTAAAACACAGATTTTAAAAGAGGATAAATGCACCTGAGCTGCCAGAGATGGTCTGAGCAGACATAAAGCAAGACTGCTCACTACAGCATTTGAAAGCATACTTCTACACCACAAGTAGCTACTATATTCTTTAGATTCCTTGTGCAAAGCTGTAAGGAGAAGCCACTACGGTTAGTTCTGTTATATTCCTGAAGTGGTCAGCTACTCCAGAAAGCCAAAGTCAACTTCACTCTTCAATCTCTGAGTAATGTAAGAGGATTCCGGGTCAGTACATCTCCTACTAGTGTCAGCAGGTGCAAGATTTTGCCCTTTACGTCACTGTCTTTTTGTTGTCTGTTTCTAGCATCACATTTGTATCTTTTTCGGGAAAGCTTTTAAAAAACTTTCTTTATGCAAATATATTACAAACCATTTTAGGTAGTTCATATGAACAGGCTGTTGATTTGAGCTTGTTCCTCTCTTCTAGTATGAAGATCATTGGATTTGCTAATACTAATACAGTAACTAAGTTGTCACGTCATCAAAAAGGAAAGTATCACAGTCTTGTTTACAATCTTTTCTAATACCCTAGGAAAAAAAAAGTCTGATAAAAACACACCCATTGAAAATTATAATGGTGAGAATATTATTTTCGTATTCATGTAAGTCATTTACTACCATTTATAAAACACTATGAAAGGCGACCTAGCTGTATAGATACTAAATTGCTTTTTTACTTTTCATTTGCAGTAGATTTCACAATTTTTTTATTCCATGACTTAATGGAAAACTGTCTATGACAGGTTCTTTCAGCTTAGCATACACAGTCAATAGTCTCTGAATAAATCCGGCGCAAATCATTGCTAACTGAGGATCAAAGGAACACACATTCAAGGTGGTTCATAAAAGTTGCTTATTAAATAGTTAACAAAGACTCAGTCTGAGAAGTCACCATGAAAAATGCTTGTGTAATGTGACTAAGACAATTAAATCACAGGTTTATACACCTACTTTATGTTTACAAATGAGGTAATCTTTCTTTAAAAAATTTATGTGAACAGAGCTATCTATTTTGTTTCAGACTAATAATCTCAGATATCCACCTATATTTTTATTGGACTGTACCATGAGACTGCTCGCCTCAGGTTATTACAGTGTGTGGACTGCAGTCACTAATAAAAACTCCTGCCTAACGCATGCTGAAATTATTGAAACCCAAAGGCCTCACTGAAGGTAGCAGCCACGCTCATCTTCCGCTGACTGCAAAAGAATGCAGCATACCTTTGAGAAGTTAGTATCCTGAAGGCTTTTAGCAGCAGACAGTCAGTGTCCTGAAGAAAGATTTTGAAATATTTTCCTTCCCTTGCCATTATTTAGAGACGAGATTATAACTCTGTCCTACCCTGAAAATAAGGTGGCATAGCAATAGCCATATTTCCAAGAAAAAACACATCTGCAGAAATGTATTCATGATTAGTTCTACTTAAACTGAATGTAGCCAGAGAATCAGTGGTGGCCCAGAATTAAACTAAGGCACTGAACTTTTTACACTACAGGGGAACGACTTTCCATATCAATATGTTGAATTGGATGGTTTGCAACCTTTCAGCTGGGTCACAGGAGCATAAAGAAGGAGCAATTCTCTTAAGGTGCCAGACTAACATTCATGAGATAAGAACGCCACATCTGGTGCTGCTGGGACTTGACACAGACTCCTGGTTAAGCCTGTTAACCTGTCAGTAGCACTATGTATAAGAGTCAGTATCGCTATCTTAGAGTCAGAAGTAAGTTGCAACACATTAATCAATGTTTGTAATATCTTCAAATCTTGACATTTTCTTAATGTTCTGTTTTCCATCCACCTAGATCATAACTGGAAGCTGTAGTCTACTTCTTTCAGCTCAATGAACCAGTGAGACAGCTCAGGAGTCTTCACTTTGTCTTTCTGCTGTCATTTCTACTATGATTCTATGATTCCTTATGTGAAAACGGTGACAGTGCAAACAATGTAGCACTTGGTCTCTTGCAAAAAGTTGTTTCTGTGAGCACTCTAGCTAGGCAGAAAGCAGTAGAAACTACTCAGAAAACACCTATAGTTTTTCCTAATATCTCTACCCTTTCATGATTTTATTTAGCTTCACCTAAACCTGTTGTTTTTTCTGTCCAAGCCCAGGATTACTGCATTACAAAAATAACTGGGCTACTAGCATTTTGCACAACCTACTGGAAAAAATAAAATGTAAATTAAGCCTTTATATAATCAACTTTTGTCCTTATCAAGTTTAGGGTGGGGTTTTTTTCTCCTTCTGCACAGCTTTTATTACATAAAATAACAGTGTGATAACAGTGACACATTTAACAAAGGTTTGTGGTAGGTTTTAGCATGTGTATTTACTGGGGGGGGAAGAGAAGATTGATGCAACAGAGAGAGCAACGTTGTAGGCCCTAGTGTTCTCTTAAGGATACAAAATACTTCCACCTTCAAGCAGGTAAAGGAATTGATTTAATAAATGCATCATACACATTTTAAAGATTTAGCCTGTTTCAACTCATAGTGGTAAAACTAAAAGAAAAAAAAAATCCATCCTTTGAGTAGTTATTCCAGTGTAAAAGTGCTTTACAACATTCTTCAACTTGAATCTGGACAGAAAAACCCATGTCATTAAAAAAAGAAAAACAGTACAAGGACACCACTTTCAAAGTTAGCATTTACTCCTTACTACAGCAAAAACTGGGTCATTAGGGCATTAGCAGATCCACAATTACAATGTAGTACCCTGGGTTATTCAGTTAGTCTTAGTTAAAGGATTGATGCAGCTCCCTAAATCAGAAACTGTACTCAAAGTTTCTCTTCCAACAAAGAACATTCACTAGCACTTTCTCCCAAAATATTTCTGACCAATTTGTGACTACACAACCAACAAAACAATCCTGTACTATAATCCTTTAACCATCTCAGTAAAGCACTATACCACCACAATAAAAAAATATCCAGATTAGGCCCAGAGATTACAATGCCAACCTACCAAGGTATTCAGCATCCACAAGCTAGAGCTGCCAAGATAAACACACTTTGGCCTGTTAGGAAATAAGAACTCAAACTCATATAAACTTTTTCCAGCTCTTCCTGGAAAAAACGGTTTCACATCTTGTCAGATCACAAAAACAAGGCTGCCGTCTCCTTTGCCCAACACAGATTTGCAGAATTCTGCTGAAAATTTACCTGCACAGTGCTGGTCAACAAAGCTGAACTCTCTCCAAGGGTTTTACAGCTACAGCTGCCGNCTGCTGAAAATTTACCTGCACAGTGCTGGTCAACAAAGCTGAACTATCTCCAGTTCCTGGTGCTCACACACCTGGAAAAGCAAAGGGAATAATGCATCACTGAATGGACCATGTGACTCCAATTAGTTGAACTGCTTGAAGGAAGAAAGGTAATCAAGAGGCAAGCTACCAGTTGCTCTGACTCATCTGTATGTGAGAACTTGCAGGGTTTCAGTTACTTCTATCTTCTACCATGAAAGAGTGTGGAAGTAGCATAACATCATTTACGTCTATTACTTTTTTTGACCATCTCTATTTCCAGCTCATAGCCTGCTTAGAGCAGTAGCTCTAGGCAGGCAAGAGGTCTGTAACCCTAGAAGCTTTTATTTGTTCTTTATACCTTTTGTCTCATTTATTTCAAAAGCATCTTAATTCTTGTCGTTTATGACTGGTGAGAACCCTGGATAATGGCAATTCAGACCTCCACTGGATGACTCTGCTTTTTATTTTATTTAAAGAAAAGTCAGGTCAGGCTGTGTTCCCAAAGCCATATACCAAATATACAAGGAAATATATGGTTTTGATTTTAATCAGCATTGCACTTCAAACACGTCATCACCTAATCCCATTTGAGGGTACAGTCACACTGAATAAGGGAGCCACGCTGAAGGAAGAGCAATGCTGTGTGGAAATCTGCTGTACTGCTTCAGGCCACAGCTGTGAGGTATTTTAGAGTCATACAAAAACTACAAAGAAGTTAAACTAGTGGTACTTTAGAAAGCATGAAATTCTCTCCAAATTACTTCCTTCCTTCTCGGGCTACAGGATAATGTCCAATGTTGCCCTTATTTCCAGCAAGTAATAAGTCAAGAGCTCTTTTCTGAGCTCTGCAATAAAAAAATCACGGTGAAGAGCAGAGCTGGGCTCTGCCCAGTGCTCGGGTGAATGATGGCGGCATCGGCATAACTGCAGGACCCCAGGCAGACCTTGCAGACGGGCTTTCTAACCTCCCCCTCGCTGTGAAGCAGGGAAGCCTTAAATAAAACCTTCTCCCGGGCCCTGCTGGGGCATTTAGGGGAGTGTGGACTTACCAGACATGTACAGCCATCCCTCGTTTCCTCCTGTGTTTGCCATTCCTCCTGCCACCATGCCTGCGGCACCTGAAGCCCGGGCAGACTGTTCGTTTGGTGACACCCCTCTAGGGAGAAAATGGCCACGCCAGCACCTCAGCAGCGAGGCGCCTTGCGTCTGGAGATGTCCTCCTAGGGTAAACAGGGGACCTGGCGTTTAGTCCCTGTCATGGTGCCACAATACCTTTCCAACAGGAAGAAGCATTTTTGTGTTTGCAGCATCCACAGTGGAGCCCAGGACTGGGCCTCACAGCAGGGGTAGGAGCCAGCGCCCGTCAGACACAGGGTGTGCTGCAGGACCGGGATTTCCTGCATTTTGTGAGAGACTGAAGAAGCCAAATGCCTCCATTTCTGCCAGGATGCCTCAACAAACGCTTCTTCCACCTGAAACGGAAGGCAGAGCAGCCTCACAGGAGGGAGGAGGGCAGGCGGCGGGCCCGTGGCCAGGCCGGGTGCAGGGCCGGCAGCACCAGCCGGCCAGAGGGGGAGCACGGGGGACGAAGGCCGGGGGGCAGCCGCTGTGGGGCTGGGTGTCTCGGATGGCGGCTGGACACAGGGGTGTTGGTGCACAAGGGCCCGAGCTGGGAGAGCCAACACAAGCAGCCGAGACAGCGGTGAGATGGTTGCAGTGACCACGGCCTGATGCTGGTGAACAAAATCCTCCCATGGCCCCACTGCCCACTCGAGCTAGCAGGCAGGCCAGTAGCAAATGGCAGGGCTTCTAAAATTCACAATCCTTTTTTTTTTTTTGAATGTTAAAAACACACTAAGTCTCCAGTTGTCTGCCACTGAAGTTGCCCTTACTTGATGCAGAAAAATTCTTGGAATTGTCTTGAAATTTCCATTCACCATAAGCTTGCAGGAGGCGTGCCTGCTCTGACAAACGGAGCTTTGCAAGGGAACAACAACATGTAAACAGCTTGATTTCAAAGGGAGCTCTTGATGCAATACAATAAACAGAAATGAGGTATTATACAAAGCAACTGTCTTACTGCCTGTTCCCATGGCTCTGTTGGCTGTTCGCAGCTCACTCCCTCTAACAGATGTTTCATGCTGTAAGTCAAGGCTGAGCCTCTACACCTGCAGCCGCAGCTCATGAAATGAACTAATTCCGTCGCACGGTGAGAACTGCTGCTTCACGGCTGCAGCAACTTCTGCTGTCTAACCTTGGCGTGCAATAGCTGCTTGGGAAGCGAAATCAAATCCTGCCCTCACCGAAGTCATCACTGGATGATGCCGTAATAGAAGGTACTTTTACATTGACTGGTTTTGGGGTTTTTCTTTTATTGTGTCATTTCCTCTGGTTTGAGTGATCCCAGAAAAAGCAAACAAGCAAGCAACTTTCCGATCTATTTCCCATCACCCTAGAACAGAGTCAACATATTCTTACTACTAGTAAAGAATCTGAAAATTCATTCCGTGATCAGAAGTTACTACCATCACCTTGTTCATGTTGATTTTTCCTTCAGTCAAAACCACATCTTTTTTTCACTGCTGAGCCCACTCTCCTCATTACTCATGATACGGAACAAGTCTTGCCTTCACATTACTCAGCATGGTGACCTTCAGTTTGGGAGTGCTCATGGATGAGAAGCTCAACATGAGCCGGCAGTGCGTGCTGGCAGCCCAGAAAGCCCACCGTATCCTGGGTTGCATCAAAAGAAGCGTGGCCAGCAGGGCACGGGAGGTGATTCTCCCCCTCTACTCTGCGCCTGTGAGACCCCACCTGGAGTACTGTGTCCAGTTCTGGAGTCCTCAACATAGAAAGGACATCGAACTGTTGGAACAGGTCCAGCGAAGGGCCACTAAGATGATTAGAGGGATGGAGCACCTCTCCCATGAGGATAGGCTGAGAGAGCTGGGGCTGTTCAGCCTGGAGAAGAGAAGGCTCCGGGGAGACCTGATAGCAGCCTTTCAGTATCTGAAGGGAGCCTACAGGAGAGCTGGAGAGGGACTCTTTGTCAGGAAGTCTAGCGATAGGACAAGGGGTAACGGTTTTAAATTGGAAGAGGGGAGATTTAGATTAGATATTAGGAAGAAGTTCTTTACTGTGAGGGTGGTGAGGCGCTGGAACAAGTTGCCCAGGGAAGTTGTGGAGGCCCCATCCCTGGAAGTGTTTAAGGCCAGGCTGGATGGGGCTTTGAGCAACCTGCTGTAGTCAGAGGTGTCCCTGCCCACGGCAGGGGGGTTGGAACTGGATGATCTTTAAGGTCCCTTCCAACTCTAACCATTCTATGATTCTATGATTCAGTGCCTCCTTTTCCCCAAAAAAAAGTCTTCAATTTGACAGAGGAAGAACTTCACAACATCTCTGAAGTCCTCTCATACACAAAACCTCCTATGAAAATGAAGTTCTTGTGACCTGAGCCTTCCAAGCTGACAATAGGGACTCTGAGATCTGTGGAGCAAAGACTTCCTTTTCCCAGTTAGTGCCCCTCAAGTATTGTGTTCAAAGAGGAGAGCATTACTTTATCAAAAGCTGAGTCCACCAAAAGTCATGCCCTTATGCAACATGCCTAGAAGTATTACAATTACGCAGTAGTGATCTGAATAAAGATAGGTCAGCTGGATCTGAGCTACATTTGATTCTTGCAAAGGTTACAAGTGAATGTCACCTGAACTACATCTGCATTGCCTTAAGGCAAAATTCCAAACTACTGAAAGAAGAAACAGAGGGGAATCATTCAGATTTAAAGTGGTTCCTGAAGGGCAGGATTGTCCTAAAAACCATATTGCAAGATCCACAAGTTGGCCAATGACAGAACTTAGTCTAAAAATAATAAAAAGATAGATGTACTAACAAAATACCCTCTAATTCTAATGAAAGGCTCGGCGGATTTTCAACCAGAAATTTCAGCAGAAGGCCCAACTGGCAAAGCAAGGAGCTGTTAACAAATCAAAATGCAAAAAAGAAAACATACAAGAAGCAGAAACAAGGACAGGCAACAAAGGAGGAGTATGAAACCGTTGCTTAGGGATGGTATCAGGAAAGACAGAGCCCAATTGGAGCTCAAGCTGCTGAGGGGCATAAAGATTAAAAGCAAAACAATTCTGTAAACTTGCTAGTAGCAAACTGGGTTCAATGGAAAGAAGCTGCTGTTGAACGGGAGAGACAACCTGGTGGCAGACAATATAGTGAAGGCTGAAATACTCCATGATTTTTTTGCCTCAGTCTTCAAAAAGTTCCCAGACCTCCATACACACCTGCACAGTTTGAGAAAGCAGTAGGAGACACAAAAGTAGGAGAGTTAAGGACTATTTAGATAAACTGAGTGTATTCATGTCTACTGGGATACCTGGGACCCGCAGAAGAATGTTGAAAAAGCTGGCTGATGTGATTGTGAAGCAACATCACCCTCAGAACATGTGATGATCTAGAGAGGTCCATGGAAAGTGGTTAAATATTAGAGTCATCTTTAAGAAGGGTGCAGAGAAAGATCTGAGAAACTAAATCCTGGCCAGCTTCAACTCAGTCCCTAGAAAGACCATGCAGCACATCTCCTTAGGATCCATTTCCGAACAAATGAAGGACAAGAAGGGTGGGATGAAAAGTGTGGATTTAGAAAAGGCAGATCAGCCCTGACCAATCTGATTGCTTTCTCTAATGAAATGACTTGCCACATGAGATGGCTCATATGAAAAGCGGGGAACTATGAGAGGAAGGAGCAAGGAGCAGTGAATATGGTATACAGCCCTCAGTGACTCCACACATCAAAGCCACCAGTTTTATAATTCTAAAAACTTCTCCCACAATGCCTACACAGCTACCTTTCTTCAGCTGCAAAGACACATGTGGCTGCTCCAGCCTTCCAAGATCAATTGCTTCTCCTTCCTGGACCTTCTTGCTCAGGTTTGCCTGTTTTAGCTGTTTCATGTCACGGGACAGCTCTCCACTGAGTGTTCTGCAGAGCTGATGAACTCATTTGTACAACACCTGGGCCAGTGACTAGGTGCAATGATCCTCCTGTTCTGTGAACTAATAATTCCTTGTACACTTGGGGGTTGGGGGGTGGAGTGTATCCCAATTAGTAAATGGATTTATCAGAAGTGTTCATTCAACACTAAAAATCCTAACTTACCAAGTTTTCTTCTGGTCATTCTGTACCTCCAAGATGACTGTCTTCTTTCATTAGTTCCAGCTGAGTGAACATTTTGGCCAAGTCTTTGTCCAGCCACATAGATACAGCACATCTTAATTCCTTTCATCAATCACATCCTGCTTTTCTCTTTTTACAGATGGGGAAGCATGCAAATCAGTGCCTGTGTATTTAGTTTCTGCTTATTTTGTATTCTTTTTAGAAGATTGAGATCAAAAGATGATCTTTCTGCTGAATTCCCTCTCTTGTGTTTATTTGTTCACATTTTACCTTACAAGTTCACCTCTTTAAAAGAAGATGCTTTGTTACACTTAGGGGAGTTTCAGGGTATTCCATAAAGATATTTTAAATCAGTTCTTTGTAGCTCTTCTTTCTAGATTATTTCTTAAGACATCAAAAATGCTTATGACAGGGTGTTTAGAGAGTTGTCATGATTTTTATCATAAAAGTTTAAACTGAAAAAAAGAAAGAAAGAAAATATTTCTGTGTTTTTCTAAGTGAAGGTGAATTTAACTCAGATTCTACACTGATTGGGCCCACACTTACACGGATGTAAAAGAGGAATAATCAAAGACATCTGATTACACCAGTAACTAACATAATTAGAACCAGAATCAGGCCAGAAGCCTTATGCATCTACTGCCCTCTCGAGGTTTACTAAAGGTAATGCCGACAATTATACTTGCTAGGAAGCTACAAATCCATACTACTATTTTCTCTGTCGCTGACTGGATCCTGCAATCCGACAAAAACATGGAACTGCAGCCAAAGTGTAGCAGGGCTTATCTGTTACCATTAAGTACTGATATTTATCTCAGAAGATAACATCTTCCTTTAAGCAAAGCTCTGATCCTGCAGGGGCTTAGCACGCGCATTTGATCCACGCAGAGGGAAGTAACCACTTATTCCATTGGGATCAAATTTGCAAAAGTAAATTATTCCATTTCTTTGTGAAATGGAATGTAGGTGAAATGGATTGTAGGTAGAATCTGTAAAAGTATTCTTTGCATCTTGAAAGGACATGGGAACTGTCAATTGCAATGTGCAATGCAGTATTTCAAATAATACATATTTTTAATGTATATTTCTATTAGCAAATAATACAGTTGTGTCTAAGATTAACACATTTCAGAAACCTGACTAAAACAGATATCCTGTTTATTCTGATCAGCTTTATTCCAAGTTATTTCAAGCTCTGCTTATAGTGGCATTATGTCATACATTACCAAATATAACATCACAATAAATAAACCCAGACTTATTTGTATGCATTACTTAACTAAGACAAAGGATATTTGTCATTCAGGTGCAACTAGCCTACTATGAGGACCTGTCTCTTCATGAATTTCAGATACTTACACACAAGGAACAATTTAATTTTTAATGTTTAATGTTTAATCTGCATTCAGCCTACTGATTAAGATGGATCTAGCCTTGGAAATTGTTCTGACCACGTTATCTTTTCAGTTAAAAAGTCTCTGCATTTTTATACATATAGTGCCACAAAGACAAAGAATGACACAGGGACCAGAGAGCTCTTGCTCCATCTTCTGCAGCTTCTGGGACTATTTCTACTTGGATTACAATTGTGCTGGATAACAAATAGTCTGTGCAAGGACCTATCTTTGAATTTGTAAATTTTCAACTCCTTTTTAAGTCCAAAAAAGCCATCGAGAGAAGGTCCTGGGCAAACAGCTCTAGGTAACCCTGCTTGAACAGGGGTTTGGACAAGATGACCTCAGAGGTCCCCTCCAACCTCAACCTTTCCATGATTCTGTGAAAAGTACATGTACAGTAATGGGACTCTCTATCCTGCAGTCTTGGTAGATCACATGCCATTACCAAATCCATCTCATTTCCAACAGTCATGTATCAGGGTTGTATTCTTGCTTTCTCAAGGAAAATTAATTCATATCCCTTGGCCAGAAAGAGGTTATTAGGTTATTAAGTCACTTAAACAATCACTTCAGTCTGGAAGGCGCAGCCATCAGTTTGTGCATCTGTGCTCAAAATCATCCCGTCAACGTGTGACTAACATATCTGATAGGTACAAAGTAAAGCAGCTTCAGTTATTCCCAATGGAAAGGAAGCAACAGCAGAACATTTATGCACTAAAATTTCAGCACAACCATCTTTTTCATTTTAGTCAGCCAGATTATAAAAATAGCAATCACAGTGTACTTGGCTCAATTTACCTTTGACGGGCCAAAAATCAGAAAATAGAATTGAGTAAGGCATGAGTAAAGTATCTGTTTGGCATGAATGTACTGGATAACCTGTTCTGCAAAGGCTGCGGCAGTCTGCTCCTCCGCCCATCCATGGCTTTGCTTCTGGGGCATTTTTGCCTTCCTTGGAAACAGCCACTAACCACCACTCGCTCCAAGATGCCAAACTGGTCCTCATAATGAAACAAAAAGTCCAGAGTGTCTTGCTAGTATTTGGGGTTAAGTTACCTTCCTGTTTGGAAGCTGGCAAGGATTTTTCTGCTCCAATTAGATTGGCAGGGACTACCAACTTAGTGCATTTCACGTGGCCAACTTCCTCCTGTCACCTGGGCACTTCACTTAAAATCCTTTGCTATTGCAGAGAACCCCAGACATTTTCATATGCTTTTGATCTCTGCCGCTTTTTCTCCCACGACACAGTGCAAATTTCACATTGCATTTTTGCGAGAAAAGTATTAGCTCTGCAATAGGTGTTAAAATACCTTTTGTGGCTCACAGCTCATTCAGAGGAAATAGCACAAAGTAGACCTGCCTGAGCAAAGTGCCTGTTGCACAAGTACAGTCATGGGGGATTAGCTCTGATGGCAATCTCTCTTTCCAGACCTGTCTTTACTCCAGTGAAAAAACACTCTATCTTCTGCAAACAGTTTTAGCTTCAGAGTCTGTGGTAAAATCCTCATTTTCTAAAGGACAAAAATAGATATTCTGTTAAGTTCTGTAACAAGCTAGCACTCCCATTTTCTGCTTCTGCAGAGGCAAAAATGGAGGACAATTCCGTTGTTTGGTTCAGTGCTATCGTTTAAAGGGTGTCATCTCCATTTACCTCCTCCAGGGGAGCGGAAGCAAGTCTGAAATGCGAAGTTATACCCTCTCATGCTGCAGTACTGCTCACGCCATGGTGCTAGATCCATCCAGGCTATTTTTCCCCCTCAGTGCAGTGTGTAAATACCTAGAGTGGGAGGACAGATTCCAGCAACTTCTATGGGAGGGTCACATTTTGTGGCAGCATTGCTTGAAACCACGAGCTCCTCGGCAACTAGTAGTCCCAGCGTGGCCCTTTGACTGCCAACGTGGCTGGCTGTCAGTGCCTCTCCCTGCAGCCTGCCTTTCATTTCCGCTCTTGGACAAACAGGAGAGGGGCTCCGCAGTTGGGCTTCCATGCACACAGCGCCTGTGGCAACAAGAAGAGATCTGAGGCTCATTCATTGTTCTTTTTAGATGTTCCATCGCACACCGAAAAGATGCAGCAAGTAGTATTTTGCCCACCTATAAACCCTGGAAGTTTTCTGGGAAAAATTCAACACGAGCCCTTCTAAAAAGTAGTGCTAACAAAAATATATTTGCTCCAGGATGAATAACGATCGGCAGTGCTACAAACCACTTAGAGACCTACTCGATTAGCCAGGTGTGACATATCTGTACATTAGGATAGCTCAGTTTAAGCTGTCCACATGTTCCAATTAGTAATTCAAGCTTCCCTGTAATACTGACATCTCTAGCAGGAAAAATAAAGAATCGCTCTCCCACAGTAGCACTCCCTTCAGGTCATACAGGATAGGGCCTTACAAAGTCCATAGCAATTCAGAGTCAAAGCTCAAACATGTCCGTGCTACTACAGAAAACAGCAAAATATGTACCAGCCCTCCCACCCCCAGTATGCAGCTGAAAAGGAGCTCACAGTTAAATAAGTAGGGGGGAAAAAAAAATCTATAGTAGAAATGCAATCTCTTCTTGTACTGTACTCATTATATTGGCTACTTCGTAACAATTTAGTATCACCCAAACTTTTCTGGGTGTCCACCTAGCTTCAATTTTTCCTATATGGCTACGCTCCCTTGCTAAACTTTTATTAACAACCCTTTAAAAGCAATACAGTTCCACGTGTTATCTGTAGATTACGAACTGTGGCCCATGAGTCACTGCCGTCTCTCCTGAGGTTGAAAGGTCGGCAACCACAGAGAGGTGAGTTTTAACCTAGGAGGAAGTGCGCAGCCAGGGACCGCAGAGGCCGTCCCCACATTATTTCAACATCAGCTTAGTTCCAAGTTGCCCTGATAGGATAATTTATATGCACGCTCTGAAAGTGGCTAATTCCCTGAGTGGTCGGCTGTTCCCAGTACTAGGGAAAAGAGGAAAAAATTACAGGGCTGTCATGCCTGGGCTTCGTGAGACACGAGCTTTTTCTAATAAGGGATATTGGTCTTTGGCCACTCTCTCGCCAGAGAAAAATCCCTGGATACGCACAGTATCCAATGCATTAAGCTGACCATAGACCATGACACAATACATGTATTTCTGCCTGAGAAAGACAAAGGACAGCCTACTGCTCATTCTGCACACGTTAGCTTCCAAGCAAACTCTTACCCCACTTCATGGCAAGTTGTACCATACAGCCGGATACCTCCAGGTAAGCACGGAATAGGATGGAAAGAAACACGCAACAGACAATCTGCAGGCGTTGGGGTCAGCCTCCTTTGTTACAGTATGCAGCCATTACTTTGCTTCATTGTTGCCAAAAATCAGTTTATGGACATTGACTTAATTGTTCATCTTTTAGTGTCACAGTCCTTTCTTCAGACAAAAGCTTACACTATTAGGCACAATCTGCTATCTTAAACAAGATTTTACATTAAATTCAGAGCAGAGCAACAGCTTCATTCATTTTTCCATCTGTTCTGTTCAGGCTTGTTGGCTTTCATGTAACATTTCACTTTCGCATGAACCCAAAATGCCAAAAGCTAAACTGAGCTCAATTGTATTGTGCTTCACAATCTGACAGGGGGATAATATAGCAGTTTGCCTCGGATTTGGTAGAACAGGATAGGCTCCTGGTCACAGGAAAAGAGGGAATATTGGGAAATGCCATTTTCCAAACATGCCACTGAGTGTTGGAGGCAGCCATGGGACCAGTCATCCATGTCATAGCCTCACAGACCAAGCTATGAGGTTCTAGGAATTTGATGGTGTTTGTATTTCTAGGCAAATCCGCGTGCCTTTAAGCAATTTAAATTCAACTTTTGGTTGAGCTTGTTAAATCTGTGTCTAAACCTGGTACCTTGTGAGGTACCATCCAAGCAGGAGATGACAGTCTAAAGTTAACAATCCAAGCAAAAGGAAAGCAAACTATTGACAGTCTGTACTAAATAAAAAAATAAAACTAATAATTAAAAAAAAAAACCAGAAAAGATGAAATAAAGTGTGGCTAAAAAAATCCTGAACTCTCAAAAAAAGGAAATCCTGAAGCTGTAATGTAACACAGATTCAACTACCATAAAGTATTTCCAAAGGTTCTCAACGTATCGCTGTGCCACTCCCTGGCACTAAGAAGCAGGGGGAGAGGAGAGGCCAAGCCAGGGCATTTACCACAGCAGCTCACAGTCAGCAAGAAACCAAATGGCAGAAGCTTGCTGGCTTGCCAGTCAGGGGATGTTCCAGCCTTCTTTCCAGAATACTTACATCCCTGTGTGGCTGGCAAGGAGTCTGGTTTTAAGGTTCAGCCAGAAACACTTAGAGCTTTGAGGTTCTTAGCTGTATAAATATGGAATCATCACCCACGTTTTGGATGATGACTTCTATTGCTCTAAATGGCTCATTCCAAAATAGATCTTAAACAGTTTCTCTCCCTGAATGAAGGGCAGCTCCCACCCTCACAAGGTCCAGCAAACTTTCACCTGATCTTTAACGTACTAGCAGTAAGAGCACTGTGTTGTGGGATGGTTTAAACACATGTGGACATAATAAATGGACTTAAGGCAACAAAAAGAAAAGAAAAATTCAGATGCTTGTGTAGCACATACATCCTGAAAAGCTGTCTAGAGAAAAAGGCAGCAGGCTAGAAATATGTGCCTTATAGAGCAGGCACTATGCAAGGGCTGCCAATCACAGTGGTCTTTCTATACAATGTCCAAACACAGGCAGTAAGAACATCTAAGAACACAAACAGCTGTTACATTGCTATGAGCATCCAACTGATTCCATGATCCTGACAAAACATTCACTTCAGACTCACCCATGTTGCACTCCGAGACAAGTGTACTTCGCAGATGGCAATGCTTCAGGCACATACGTGTCCAGCGGGGAAGTTTCTATCAACAACAGATTTTGTACTGTTCTAAAACTCACAGCCTGCCTAACTAACAGAGTGCATCACTCCACCTGCAACATCAAAAGAATGTATAAAAGAACCTATTACAGGTGAAAGCTGGTTTAAGGGCAGGAAGGGTATCACAAAAAAAATCCATTCATTATCATGACTTGGTGATGAATTGATTTATTAGTCAAACAGTATTTAACTGCCAAATAAACTGGGCATATGGAGTGTTATGAGAAATTTTAAGCTATTTATTAGCCAAACCAAACCAAGTCAAGAGGACTACTGAATTTTTATCTCCTAAACTGCCACTAGGTTTAACTTCTAGAGACACTGAACTCTTAACAGAGGCCTGATACCAATTACTACATGAATAAAAATAATTCATCATTACCACCTTAATTTCCACATTTCATTTCAAGCACTGACAGAAACCAGCACAATAAATATAAAAAGTGAGAGAAAAAACATGTATTTTATTTGTATTGAGGCAAAAGGAGCTCATCTTGTTTACATCAAAGAAGTGGAGAGCAATTAATTTAACCAAGTTTTTGAGAATTTACAGAAAACAGAAAAAACCCTTATGCTTATCACATCAGTATATGATCGAATTTCCTATGTCAAAGCTCTCTCTCTCTTCCTTTAGACTTGGCACAATGTTTTATTGCCACTACCACATTTCACATCTTTACTTTTCAAAATGTCATATTGCCTATGTAAACATCTGGTTTATGTGTAAACTTCAACAGGTAAACGGGAAAGCTTACTAGTTTATCCACCCCCAAAAAATCAAGTATGAACTAAATATCAAATTAATTCCATCATATTCTATATAATACTGTTTCAACAAGAACTATAGCCTGTTGAATTCACGACAAAAAGGATGCAGAAACAAAAAGCAGATGTGCAGTGTCATGCATTAGTGTAATAACATTATAAGGCAATAATAAAAAAGGTAATTTTTTTTTTTTAAAGTATACTCGCCAAGACAAAAATCAAGGCTGTACTCTTAGTCAGTTCATTTTGGTAGTGTAGGATTTCTTCTTAGCTCAAGCTAGAAGTGTCAACTTCATCTGTTACTGTGTTTGATAGTAGATAATTCTGTCAAAAATACAACATGTGGATTTAAATTTTGTGCATTAACAGATTTTTTTTACTTTTTCAGTTCAAATTCTTTATGTGGAAATAAAGAAAAACTCTGTTCCCAAAGAATCAAGTAGGGTAAGTGGGAAGAAATATTTGAAATTAAATACTCCTAAAACGTACACTACATAAACAATAATATCTCTGCAGGAAAGAAAAGTTCAGCAGCCTAAGTTGAAAGACTGAGTTAATACAACCTTTGTACGCTTTTTGTTGCTTCTTTGTTCACTTCATGCTCAAATTGAGTAAGCAAAGGCAGTCATATGGCAGTCTGGAAAGCCCGACATCACCAAAGATTTCCTTTATTGTTCAATGTGCCTTTGTAGTGCAGCACAGAATCAACCTCAACCGTTTAAAAAAGGAAACTGAAATCACATCTCAAAGTTGTTATAAATGATCTCAAAGTACTTATAGTATCACAGTAATCAAAATGATTCTTCTTTTTCCTCTAATTATAACTTAATTTAATCTACTACCTGTCATTTTTACAAACTGCAGTTCACATTAAAACGTTTGCTGATAACAAAAGCTTTTCTTTGAAAACAACACTGCTTTACATCTAGTCAGGCAGCTTGTGCATATCAGAGCGTTCTGTCAAGAAAGACATGGAAAAGGGCAAAGGAGAAAAAGCTGAAATATGGCTACAGTTTATCTGTGCCCTCAATGCACTGCAGAATCTCAGGCGGCACTAGAGACGGCAAGTTTCTTCAGATGATCCATAAACACCTGCAAGCTGACATCGTCAGTAAGAATGGGTGCTCCGGACTCCTATAAAATAAAAGGAAACAAGGAGAACTGATTATACCCATTGTGAAGAAAAAGCATTTTAAGGTAAAATACGCTCCATTAAATAAACACTCTATAAATTTAGAAAGACCTTAGAAGTGTTATCATTGCTGAAATCCTCTGACAAAAAAAAAGGCAGCAGACTCTACATTTACATAAATTTTCATATGTTTACATAAATTCAGGCATAAACCACAACTAAACTCTCTTCCCTATTAATGCATACAGCAACGAGCTGCAAAATACTTACATCAACTATAGGTAACTCAGAGGTTTTGAGAGCTGCCAAATACTAACTTACAAATTTTTAAAAGTAAATAAAACTTCCATGCCACAGTTCCTGTATCATTCCTATCTCAGTGGAGCAGACAAAGGTGAGAGAAACAGAAACACGCAAGCGACACAACTACAACTCAGTATCTGTCACTGAAGCTCAGACATATCAAAATAGCAAAAGGAGGAAACAAATCCACAAAGGGTCTGATTTGACACCAGGTGAACTAGCTTTCTCAAGGAAAGCTGGGCCAATTCTCTCCTACTGCTCTGTGCCACCTCAGAGAAACACCAAATCCAACATCTGAAGGTCATGCCACTGCAAAATCAGATCATAAAAGACTGAAAAAAACCCCAAACCCTTTTGAGTGGATTTTTGCAATTTACATTTTGATCTCAGAAGTAATTTTCAGAAATCTAAGAAGTTCAAAATGGTCATCTTTTAGTTACTATTTTTAAACAAATTTACAGTCTAAATGAAACAGCAGTTAGCAACTCTGCAAATGTTACACAGCAGCCCTTGTAAGTCCTTTGAAACCAATCTGCCATTACTTCTGCTTACAGATGTACAAAGAATTCCTATAGATCTCAGTAATTCAACTTTCTCAAAGGTACTAAGCACCCATATTTCCAAATGAAATCAGCACTGTCTGAATTCTTACAAAATCTTCCAAAACACAGTCATGAAAGTCTTAATAAGGATGCTTAGAACTGGTGCCCCTTTTTGAGAACTGGCCAAAACCAGTTCTCAGTTAATGATCGAGGACAAATTCAGGAGCAGTAGGAGTTCTTAGAACACTACAACACACTTGGCACAGTACACAGTCACTCTCAGGGAAGCCTGAGCTCTCCTATTTAAGAAGCCACAAGGGAATTACAAGTAGTTTAATTCTGCGGCAGGATATGATTTGCCACCTTGTGTCTTTATGCATGGAAGGACAGTACATTATCCTCTAGTAAATAAACTACCAAACGAACCGACAGACCCCCTAAGGGTCTATGTTGCCCTAAAATAGCAGAGTATTTTATTCAGTGGGGGATAAAGTGAAAACCAGCAGAATCACAATGTACAAGTGTGAAAAGTACATGAGAATTAGCTTTGACTTTTCACAGACCACCTTAAGTTTTGTTTTCTGTTCATTCAAAATTTTGATCTAAAGCATAAATTGAGAATTTAAATTTAATTAACCATGATTTGGTGACACCTAGCTGGGCATTTGATAAGATCTGTGCCTTTGACCTTTTGTTTCAAAATGCAAATTCCCCATAGTTATCAAGACAAAAAAGATTTTAAAAAAAGGGATGATAATAAAGGCATTCTCAAATAAATGTCATATCCAATATAATACAAAAATTTCAACTGCACCTTCAAAGACTAACCAACATAATAGAGCTGTATGAAAAGTTTACCATTATATAGTATAGAAAAGATTTTCAGAAAATAAGGCACCTACCTGCTAAAGCTTAAAAAAATCTTTACTTACAATATTAAAAACCAAACTAGTCAACTCATCACCTCCTGAAACATGGTTTCAGTGGTGTATGGGTGCCCTCTTTAGGTCAATGTGGACTAACAAATTTTTCTGTAGACTTTCAGTTATGCACAAAATAAAATTACATAAAACAATCCAGAAGTTCATGAGAAAAAAGAGAGCAAAACCAATTCAGTTTAAAATTTTCTCCCAACAGTTACATTTTTCATTTCATAATTTGTACTTGGTTCAACTTTGATCACAAGTAACCTGCAAACATAGGAGGATATTATGTTGACCACACACACTGCAAAGCCACTGGGGAAATTAACGCGTATTTTCTTATGTTACTCTAGAACTGAATTCTTTTCAACGTTAGAAGGGAAAGCTGTCTTTTCTAAGATGCATCAACGAGTCTGACTTGTGCAGCATGAACAATTTTCTTAGAGATCAGTTCAAGAATTCTTTTACATTTACATTTGGAATATTGTTTCATTTGTTTACTAATTAAGTGAGCAGGAAACAGTTCTGCCGTAGTTGGAAACATCAAAACTTCAAAAATTTCGAGGTAATGTTTAGATAAAAACAAGACCTTTCAACCTACAGGATTCTTGTGTATGCTGTGGACAAAACATGATGAGGAGACACACCCACAGATTGCTGGTTAGGTTATCAACTTTGGAGGCAAGAGAGCTGGGTCCAAATCGCACTGTCCCTGCCTCAGAACAAAGTTTTCAAGTATTTTCACTCTAGATCTCAGTGCTCTTCCTTGCCAGAAGTTTCATTAGAACCAGTATGTCTCTATGAAAACCTACCTTGACAAAACAACTGGCAAAAATCACTGCCATAAAATTGCTACAGAGCGCTCTCTCTCATGAACACCGTATGCCCTTTAGCTAAGTACTCTCAAAGTACGGTTAATATGTAGCTTCAGCTGTTTGATGTCATTACTTTTTCATGAGAAAATGACACCACACTAGCATTCAAGCACAGCAGTGTTTCTCTTCGCACTATAAAAGCTGAATCTGCAAGGAGAACATGGAACTGGGACGCAACATCCAAGAATACAAGCTGCTCCAGACAGCTGATCTTTTGAACTCTTACATAACTTCCTTCCTAAAGACAAGATTTGAAAAACTGATGCCTGGTCACTTGGGCCACAAAAATTCTGGGAAAACATAAGTACACTGGTACTGGTATACTTTTCAGTTCTTGCTTGTAACTAATTTCAAAATTTATTTCCCCTATTGCAAAGAAGTCCCTTACTCTTCATCTGTGGTAAGCTTAAAACAGCAAACAAGATCATTTTTGTCCGAAGAAATGAAATCCATTTTTCTTAACTTTAGCAATTTCAGTGGCACTAGGCCAAAACTGCATTTCTTTATCAGTTTCAAAACTTGGCATTATTACTTACAGGTACACAATGTGTCTTCTGAAACAGGGGGGAAAAAAACCACCATAAAATCATGCATACAAGCTTCATCAAGCAGATTCATACTTACCTGTCCCCATGCATACATATTGTTATGAGTCTGAGAGGGATTAACTTTTGAAAGCAGGAAACGAGCCTTTAAAAAACAAAACACAGGCAATACATTAATCTTCACAAATAGAAGTTTCTTGTACTCAAAAAACTACATGTATATGAAATACATAATTTTCTGTTATTTGGAGATAAAAACGTGCACCGATAACTATTTGAAAAGCAAGTAGCACCCCTATAAAGCAAGCAACTCCCTGGATTGTATAGCTATAACAAAGAACTGCTAAAAACTTCTCAATGTAGCAGAAAGTAAGCTTTGCTTTTTTCTAAGCACTATCAAAGCAAATGTGAGTATCAATAAAATATTAATAAGTTTAAAAGAATACTTCTGGTATGTGTCCAGAGACCCTGACAAGCACTATCTTTCTTTGTCTTACACACCTCACACAAGGAATCTGAGAGTCCAAGTCAGTATGGTAAAAATAGTAATAAATAACAGGATTCACGAATTAAGCAAAAAGCTACTATTAAACATCTGGCTTTGTAGAAGCTTTAAAATTCAAAATTTTCACTTGCCACTTACATATTTTTAGTACAGAAATGCATGTTTAATAGCGAAAAATCTCATTACATTAAGAACACATCACTTCCTAGACTGTGTAACATATATGTTACCATACCTGGCTTCCTCCATGCTCTGTATCGATGTATCGGGGCATTGGGAATCTGGAATGGAGAATCTCTTGGGCATCATCTATTGGAGCTTGTAGCAAGTGATGAAAGTTTTCATATTCTGGCATATCTTGGTAACCTGATTTACGCCACTGAGCTATGGTCTGTTGATAGGGGCAAGAAAGAAGTTTAGAACTGATTCACCCATCTTTCTTAGAAGATACACAAGGATTTTCAGAAGAGAATGTCACATGGCTGGTGTCTTTCCTATCACTCACCTCTTTCTGCCCTATGGTATGCAAGCTGATTTTTAAAAGCCAAGATGTGCAAGTAACATGCCACTAGATTTATTTTTTTAGAACTCTAACAATTCGTGGTCCTTCTGTATTTCCTTTTTTTGTCATCCTTTGTATGCTAAACATTTAGTTCAAGAGGTCAAGGATAGTATTTACAGTTCTCTAATATGCACGTCTGTAACACATAAGAAACAAATATTTACACTGATATTTATCTTTCAGAGCCTGAAGTGCAGCCTCCCCACCCTCCAGGAGTGAAGCTGGCTGCCCAAGGTCAGCTCACTGATACAGGCTGTTGTTAGGAAAGACCTGGAGGGAGTCTCAGGAGATGTTCCTCCCTCGTCTGCTTGGCAGCTGTTTTAAGCTGAGGCTCATTCCTGGCTCCTGCCTGAGCTCCACTGCAGCCGTGCCGGTACTTGGCCATGCAGCCTGCTCATCGGAACCCCCACCGCGGAACTTGACTTCCTGGCTTGAAGCGGGATCTGCTTCATCCACATCGACTTGTCTGATGATCTGGACTGGTGGCTGATCCTGGCTGCTGCCCACAAACTACTTTGCTTGGCTTGCTCAGGTACAGTGGGGACAGGTCCGCACTGGCAAGGCCTCTGCCTGCCTTCCAGTCGTGCTCAGCTCCCAGCTCCCCTTCTCTCAGGGAGCAGCCTGCCTCAGCTGCTGCCTGACAGCATCGTACAAAAATACAGAGAACATTTTTCTATTTAGGAAGTGTTAAAGTTTAGTAACTATTTTAAACAGTGCAGCTATGAGGACACGATCCAGAACAGGATTTCTCAAACTCTCAGCTGGGAACCATTTACCGTTGCAGAGTGGTGAAAAGCAGCAGCTCGATTCCTCCAGGGCAACAGAGCACTAGCAAGTCACAAGCACTGACATTTATCTTACTAGCCAATGTCTACCGACTCAACTGCCGGGAGCAGTTTCATTCCTCCAGGATAGTGCAGATTAAGGGTGACTCTAAAACCCATTGTTCTGACTCCCTAGCCCTGAAGAACTAATTTAGAAGTCTAAAATAAGAGTGAAAAGTGGAGAGGGGGACTAACACTCTCAAAAGTTGGAAAAAATATTGATCTAAAACAAATAATCCGTATACGGAAGCTAATTTATCTTAAACCTGTCATAACAAACAGCACTGAAACATCAAGTAATGTAAAGTAACTCTACAGGCGCGTTAGGTTACCAAACAACAAACATGAATTCGGAGTCTGGTGTCAACCATTTAGATGAGAGGTCAAGCACAGGAATGCTTTAGAACTGAGGCCTGACTTTCATAACGTAGCACTCCCAACAGAAAAGGAGTATTTATGTAAGAAATGACAGATCTTACCTCTCCATGATAAATAAGGATCTGGAAAAAGGTGTCCATAAGGAGAATGCGATCTGGTAAAATGCTGCTGCTATCCAGAAGAACAGGCTAAGATTCAAAAATAAACAAAAAATTACCAACCGATGCAGAATTGAACAATTGACGGCATTACCAGCTTTTTGAATCCATCACTGAATCTTAGGAACTTTTTCAATCACTTACTAAAGCCCCATATATGCTCGTTTTCATGTTATACATCTGCAACCCACAAAATCTCATTCTAAAGTTATCCAGCCTGATTCTGAATATATAACTTCATGAAAGTAATAAAAATTGTATTCAAGAGCTGAAACCCCTTTCATTATTATGCACTTTTCTAGTCTTTCAAGTACCTCCATGTTTACCTATACAATGACATTAACTTGAATGGTATTTCCACGTATAAAGATTCAGTAGTTATTCAACTATAAGATTTGGGAGTTGTGGGTCGTTTGGTTTTTTTAGTCTTGTCCTTGCAGCTATTATTACTGTGCATATATATCCACCAATACTGTATATAGTAAATACTCATGATTTATTAAGTCTAATGTAATATTTAAGGTTTTAATTCATCTTTTCAAGGACAGTGATACTATATTGGCACTATATAATTTAACTGAATCAGTACCATATGGTTTAATTGGATCAATTTTATTACGGATAGCAAAAATATTAACTATTCCAAGAATCAAAAAAAGATTGTTACTCATTCTACACTGAAGTGCCAGCTCCCACTTAATCACACTTCTCCTTCGCATCAACCATGCGATTGTTATTCATACATGGGAGAATAATCCTACACCCGTGAGTAGCTCTAAACAAAACACCTCATTACTTTACACTCCACTTTAAGTCTTTTTTTTTATCCCCATGACACAGTCCAAGAAAAAAAAAATCCTAACAAAAGTTAGATTCCAACCTGCCAGGATCTTTGCCTACTATTTTTATTTTCACTGTCTTAACATTTCCTCACTCTCTCTTATTTATCAGACTACTTTTGTTGTCTCCTATCTTATGCTTCTTTCAAGATCATGCTTTTATTTTAGGTTTATAGAGAATGTGCCATGATAAGGTCAGCTGGAAGGTTCTATACTAAATCTATACGTAATGGTAACCACACCAAAATTAGAAGCGTTAAGATAGAAGCGAATTTTGCACATTTCAAAAACACCCCAACTTTTCCTTCAAACTCTACAGAAAAAGTACATTTTGAAATAAAACCATTTTTGCTGACGTTTACATTCTGGCACCACAAATACAAAAGCAAAACTCCTTTAGCTCTCAAAAACTAACAAAAAAATTACCATTCCTTAGTTTAAAACATCATCTCTTCACAAACTGACCTCTGTTCTCAAGTCCTAACTACATCAGAACTCTGAGACATGCCTCATTCATAGTATGTTCTATATTAAATGAATATTCTTTTTCACGCAATAAATTTTAAAACAACACATTTTATAAAGCATAACAGTGAGGACAACTATAATCTCTCTTTCAAAACAGCACCTTTTAACCTACTATTATGTTAGATATAATGATACCTCTGGAGGTCCATTGAAAGAGTAGGCATAAAGAATCGGCTGAACCATGATAAGCGACTGGGTTAGATCTTGACGCATAAAATGATGACGATAGTATGAGCTCTCATCTGGACTGTTATTAAAAACTTGTAAGAAAGGAGATCTTCTCAAATGAAACATAAACTGCAAAACAAAAACCATTTGTTTGAACTTTCACAGATAAAAGGGAGAGCTGGACAAGGACAGACGTGTTTTCCACAAACTACGAGACCAACGCCACAACAAAACTGAATTCCAAATGCCTTAATATTTCTAACTTGTACGTGCACCTTTGCCTGTTTTTATATACTCTCATGAGAGTATATAAACTCTTATATATCCATTCTGAGAGATCCAAAGCAGCTTTGAATTAAGAGAAAAGTTTAATATTTCTGTATTTCTTCTTCTCCAGTACTAACTGATATATATTACAAGTGAATATTGCCAAACCCTTCCTTTACTCCAAGTTCTACTGTTCCTGTGAGGGAGGCTGCTGTGCTTGAACACACAAGGTAAGTTACAGCATGTGAACAGAAAAAAGAACATTAACCATAGCAAAGTTGAACTTTGTTAGTCAAATGGAAGCAGCAAATCCTTTCATTGCTGAATCAATGTCTCCACATGCCAAATCAATCTCTCCACAACACTTAACGCCTTGAGACACACTGGTAGACAACTCAAACAGAAATATCATGGAAGTCTACGAAGAGTCCAAAAGCAACATAACAGGAGCTATCAGCATGGAGGAATTTATCAGAATGGATTATTAGCAAATAAACTATTCAAAGTTTTTTATAGTCAAGCTCAAGTTCACTTCACTAGTGAAGTGTTTCTTTTCAGGTCAGTATGATAAATCATATAGGAAAGAAACAATAAAGAAAAACCATATCTTTTCTCACGTTTTCTGAATTCCTTCGTTAAAACTGCCCTTAAAAAACCCAGCATCATTATCTGAATTACAAACTCAGATAAGACGAGAATTCCATTACAGGAGAAACAAAACATACACACAGTTAGAGGAAATTTAGCTGTAACGACAGAGGGCAAAATGGGACACAGCGGCACAGACAACAGAAGTGATTTGCCTGATGTCACATGCCAGACAGTAGCTGGGGCAGGGGGTCTTTTCATTCTGGTATCCCGTGTAATGCCGTATTTTACTCTGTGCTACAGTGCCTCTTCCTTCACTAAGCATTCTCTCTCTATCCCTTATAGACACACCTTCCTTCCACTCACCTGTGGGTAAAGTGAAAAGGTTTCTGAAAATCTGAAAGAGCTTGGATCATCTTTGTGATAGTCTCCAAATTTCTGGCACTGGAGTAAAAGAAAAAAAATATCTAAATTAAGAAACATACTTACTTGGTCATGTCATTACTGTACATTCATTTGTTTTTAACAGACACCTGATTCGAGGTGCTCACTTTGTAAGCAAACAGAAAACTATCAAAAACACTGATGTAATTTCTTTTCTTAGCAAGCAGTGATTTCCTTGCATATGAGGCCTTAATGGGTTTTCGGGTTTTTTTCCTCTGAAATCACTAAGCACAGTTAGATGACTAAACAGCCCTGGAGAACATGTTTAAAATTAAATTATTAATGACTACTTACAAGTAAGAAATAAAAACAAACAGAAAACTGAACTTTTGAAAATAAAGAAATTCCATATGGTTTTCTAGATACTTTGACTTTTTTTTTTGCTAAAAATATTTCATCTTACAATATCATCATAAGCAGCAGAAAGTAGAGAAAGCTTTAATTTCTGCTAATCTCATGCTAGAATTTCTCTCAGTTGCTTGCAGTTACCAAGTGCTGAGGACTGAGGAAACATAAATAAACAAACTAAAAATGTATCTGCTCTTTTTTCCATTTAAAATAGAAAATCTTAGTTAATTCTGCATACCCACTTGTGGAAATGAAGCATTCAGTTCATTTTTTGTTTTGTTTTATTTTTAAAGAAACAATCACTGAACACTAGTCATTTAAGAATGATATGTCTGGAGACAAGAAATCAATCTGACTCTTTTAATATAGTCCTTTTTACCAGCCGTATAAGTTGTCTGTCCAGCCACCTAAGCACATCAGGCCCCTCTTCTGTCTCTGCTCTATACACTGCCAATCTAGCCATGAGAATCGCAGCAGCTTCTTGATCAAAAGATGCAGCAATGTTTTGAATCTGCGTCTGTGCATCTGCCCAGCTGCAAACGAAAAATACAAGTATTTGCATCACAGTGCAAAGAAAGATGTCCAACCTCAAAATATCCCTTCAAAATTAAGGCAAAGAAAGCAATGTTAGCAGTTTAACAAACTCATGCTGGAGCTTGAAAAAATCTACTGGGTGTAAATAAGCAGCCTCTCAGTTGACTATTCATTAATTAGAAATGTCCCTTATTTGTACAAACGCCACGCAACCGCTGAAAGGAAATATAATGCCAGTTATAAACCAATTATTATATTTAAAAATATTAATTATGAAAAGTTACAGAAAACATTGTCTATTGAGCTAATCACACAGTCCCACACTAGCAGCTTTCTTGTGCACCTTACTTGTTCTTTTTAATTTACAAGGTGAACTATCAATTTGTCCTTTTATCAGTTGCCAACATCTTACTAATGTAACTAAAGTAAGTTAACAAGGTATTCGAATCAACCACGCTTTGCTTGGCAATGCTTTCTTTGATAAACTGAATCTTCCATCAAATTAACCACTCAATAATCTCCTTCAGCTTAAAGGAAATGTCACTAGACACTGAAAAATGTCTGCGTGATATTAAACATGACTTTCTAAAACTGTGACATAAATTGAATCAAGGAAGCTACAGGTAAAAGCTACACATGGAAGAACAGGTATTTACACCCCCCGGAGCTGCAGCTAGAACTCTCAAGTTAAGTTACAAAGTGATAGTTGCCATTCCCTAAGCCCAACCATCTCCTCAGCTTAGGCCACAGAATTTCACTTTTAATCTAAAATCACTTGGGTTACTTCAGAGCACTCCCATAACATCATTACGCAGCCACTGCAACCTCTCAGAGAAGAAACAGCCCACGGAACAAGAGAGGCAACTGTCTCAAAGGTAGGATCATGCCTTCACCCCCTGTGACACTGCATACCCCAGAACAGACTGGTTAAAAATACCTAAAGATTAGAAGGCAAATATATATCATGCTTTTTCAAAAATGATTCATCACAAGTAAAACATACTTTCTGGCAACTGTGGTCACTCTGATACGCCTCTGTCCACTGGAATGCTGGTACTGAGTCACAAACTGGATTGCACCACGTCCTCCTTGAGGAATGGGAGCGTTGTGCTAAGTACAGGAGGAAAAAAAAAATTAAATGGAAGCAAATCTCAAGATTTTACAGTACAATTTGAAAATGTATAAACAAATCACTAGAAAACTATAAAATTCTTAGCAATAGGCAGCTCAAGCTGTAGAAGTGCATTGTTTGGTGCTTTTATTGTGTTGAGTACTCTTACTAAACACGGCTAATAAACTCAGAGACTGTTAAGGGATGTCAGGAGCAATTGCTGCCTCCACCAGATACCCTTAAAGCAACCAACACTCTCTCCTTTCACATACTCTTCCAGAGACGATATTTTCAAAGGGGCTGTGTTACAATTGCCGATTTAATTAGATTCTAGTTGAGTATCCCGTTTCACTAGAATTACAGGCAACAAAACCAAATTTACCCTAAAATGTTGATTAATTAATCCCAGAAAGTGCCATTGAAATGTAAAGATTGGAATCCAGGTGTAAACTGAAATTTCAACACTCTGGTCAGTAGACATACAGGTTTATAGGCTGCTAACAAGGTAAGTAATTCCACAAGAGAAGGAGAGTTGAAATCAGCTATTACAGACCATGACCAGACCAGTTTTAGAGTTACTAATACAATGAGACAAAAATAAATATGCAAAAAGTAAAAGGAAAAATTGCTAAAGTAAGTTCAAGTTTTCAAACCTTTGCATAGGTTATGAAGTATGCAATATAGCATACTAAATATATAGAAATTACAGTCAGCTCACATAGTTCTTGAGCTGCAAGTATTTGGAAGAAGGGAAAGTACTAGAAGGAAGCAACACATTTGCTTGTCATGTTTTTATCCTCTCTCCTAGTACCTCAGGGAGACAGGAAACCAGGTTATATGCCCCTGAGGCTTTTCAACTAAGTCAATCTTTACTTGCAAATATCGAGCAACTAAAGCATAAATTAAAATGCAACATTATAGAGTTATTACCTTGTAACTAAAACATCAGAGAAAGACTGAAAAGCGCTTCTAAGTATACAGACTACAGTATTTTCATATATTGCAACTGAAATACATTTTAGTAAGTAACACTGAAAAGAAAAATCAGACAGATTATGTACTCTACTCAAAATTTAGAGCGTTCTTTGGTTTTTATTATCATATTGAAGAAGAAGATTAGCTCATCACTCAGCTGTTAGTGTCTATCTCTAAACTTTGACAACGCAAAATGTCAACATCATTTGTATCCCTGCTACTGTGCTTGAGGAAACCGCACAAATACATCAGTTTCAGCAGTCACGTAAGATAAAATTTTACGTGTTTAGTAGACAAGCAGACAAATATTTATTACCTGGTTGACCACCTCAAAGTACAGTGCAAGTGTTGTAGTAGGATTAAGTCCACAAATCTTCCACTGACAAGTACCTCCTGTTCCAATCTCCTGTAGAAAGATTTTATAATACTTTTACAAACCAGAAGCATTACCTTCCTCTGTGAAGTACAACATTTGGTCTTTATACGTAACTGTTCACAACTACTCTGTCCCAAGTTTTCTACCTGCTCAGTCTGTCAGATTCTTGCACAAACACTTACAAAACAACTGCAGTGTTGGATACAGGAATATAAAAAAAAAAAAAAAAAAAGGCTGCAAAAGAGTAAAACATTAGAATGACAAGCAGATGATATTAGAAAAATGGAAAAAGCAAGTCAGAAACAGGAAAAAGTACTAGACTTTGTTTAAACAGTTCCAAGAGAAGAGGTAAGAAGCACATGTAAGTGGAATGAAATGGAAAAGCACACCAGTAAAACTTCAAGTAGATAGCTTACATAGTATATAGTTACAGAGTCTCTAGTAACTAACAAGGTAACTACATACAGACAGTGATGTATTTCAAGCCACAATTCCTTTTTGTCATCTAAACAACATAAATGCCCAGCGAAACCAATTAAAAAAACCAGTTATCCATAATGGACCCAGTGAAACCAAACAAAACATTCAAGTAAAATCATACTGGTGATACTGTCACTGTGCTTGTGTTCACTGTTAAAAGCATTATGGTTAGATTAATTGTCCAGTTACCACTTGCAACGAGCTGCACGCATCTACCTTTTATTCATCTTTTATGTCAAAAATTTTTATTCAGATAATTTCAACAAAAAGGTTTTCAGAATAGAAATTAATTATGATATAATTGCAAGGCAACAGACAAATTCACAATTAATTTTTCTATCACCTCCTATGATTTAAATATGTAGCTTAAATAAGCAGATGTACATGTAATTGTTTCTTGGGGTTTTTAACTTTTATTATAATATACACAATCATTCAGGTGATGAAATAAGAAAATATGTACCAGACCACTAAAAAAAAAAAATGCTGATTATATTGAGATTTTTAGCTCACAAAGATGCAATCATAACTACAACAAAAATTTAGGCATAAAAAATGCTTGACTGAAGCAGGCCATTTGTAAGTACTTCCCCCCCTCCCCATACTGGAAAGTGCTTTATTATGCAGATTGTTAGGAACAAAAGTGAGACTTTTCAAATGTAAGACATTTTGGTTACTTGCAGGAATTGTTTTTGATTTCTAATCAAACACAAAATCAAGCTGTACTAATATTATTTGATAAGAAAATAAGTCTGATGTAAATTTCAGGAGCCTGTAATAGTTGGGATATCCTAATCAATTAATTAAATGTGCATTTGGTGAAACAGCTATACAAATGGGAAGATGGGATCAAGATGAAGGGGATGTTCTCATCTTGTGTCCTGTTCTCTCAGTCTTTCTAAAAAAAGTATTTTCATGGTTTATTTGGATAAATGGACATAGCTCTGATTTTAACAATAAGGCATGCTAACTCGCTTTCAACTTGGTTTCTGCTCTGCCAGCATGTAACTTCTCTGTAATAGTTTTTAAGCAACCACTCAGTGGACAAACCTAACCAAGCAACACAGCATCTGCAAGGTCTAATACAACTTCAATCTAATCTAGCAGTGAACAGCAGCTTATGCAAAAAACAGCCCCTGCCCATATTTAATTTAAAATTGGTAAAAAAGTAAACACTCTTTATTCCATTTATGGAAAAGTTTCAGCTTCTCTTCAAATCCAGAAATCTTAAATCCCGTTTTTCCATAGTAGGATATTACCTTCATTTTCAGCAAACTTAACTTACGTTTTCTGAGACACAAGGTCCTTTAGAGTTGAGAGAGACACAGGGTCCAATGGCTCCAGAAATCTTTACTTCTCTTGAAGTCTTCATATTTAGGAGAAAAACATAAATTAATTAAAGAACTCAGTCTTATTTCATCATTATTTAAGGAAAACCTTAATTCAAATCAGACTCTGGATACCTTTAGAAAAGGTTATACATATAATAATGCTCGATACATTTAGAGAAACTTCATGTGCTCACTTTCTACACTTAATTACATAAGTTTGCTGTACCAATTAGTACACCTGAAGCAACAGCATGAACACAAATTAAAACATGCAGAAAAGCTGCTGTTATTTATAAACCTGGAAGCCTAGAAAGTATACTGGATAACATCTATTTTCTAGCAAAGTAATTAAAATATTCACAAGATGAGATTAAAACTGAAGACTAGTAAAATAAGCCCATACATATCCCACACTAAATTTATACTCTATCTCCTAAATAGATTTAGCTAAAAAGCAAAATCCCATTATTTAAATTCTTTCAATGTCATTTTGAAGTGATTTGTACATTCCTCTAAAACTGGGGCTCCCTTTTCCCATTTTTCAGGATCTTCCAACAAAATTCATAAGAACACGCACAGGAGAAAAAGAGGGCTCAATTATTTGCCCTGGTAGTACAAACTTAAACAGAATTTTACTAAACAAGAAAATAGCCCCATGTTCTTCTACAAGGCAGAACTGTACTACTTTGCAAGAAACATCTTGGAAGACCATACTTGAACCTACAGCACATACAGCTTTAAGCCTCTCACAAGAGTGGAGGTGGAAGTGAACATTGTTCAAGTGCCAGAGTGGATTCTGATAAGGATGGAAAATGAAAGGAAAGCTGTCCTTGACTACTGAGAGAACCTGGACCTAAAACCAAGAAACACTCACTACTGATACCAAAAAACTATGCATACAGCATTGTGAGTTTCCAGCAGAGACGTTAATTTTAGTTCAGTCTCTCTTTTAGCTGTCACTGAATGCAGGGTAAGAAGGAATTAAAGTTATACCTAACTCACGTGTACAGAACGACAGAACTGTTAAGAATACAGCTGGGCAGTAACAGCTACGTCCAAGCCAACCCTGACACATCTGTTTAGCATGTTCGTAAAAGTTCCTTAAAGCGCAGATAGGATGACAGTTCCCTGCCATCTTATTCCAGTGTTTTGCTAACACACTGCATTTTTTATTCTTACCTTTATTTCTAATGTGCCACCAAATCCCATTTTAAATTGTCCTTGCATATCTTTTGTGAATACTCTCTGAAAGGTTTGTTTGAATAAAGATGTATTGAAAGAGTCTCCCATTACCATGTAGCCTCTAGACAACAACAAAAAGAACAAACAAACAAAACCCTCAAGTTAAAACAGATTACTTAGCACATGGGATTTCTATAGCTTGTTTTATTATAGGCTAAAACTAATGACAGGTCATGATGAGGCACATTTTTGCCTTCTTAAAATGGACTATCATTAAATTCATGTTTTGCTATGATGTTAGGGGGAAATTTTGTGAGCCATTTGCCACATCAGCATCTTAAGGTCATTGTGATTATAATATATAACAGAATATTTCACTAGGAAAATACTATACTTCAACACTACAAATGTCTCACAACCTTGTCAAGCAAAGTCAGTTAACTACTAATATTCAGTATTCCAAAGCTATTAGCATGACTTTTTTTTTTTTTTTTTTTTTTTTTTTTTTATTTTATTTTTTTTTTTTTAAATAACAAGATCTGAGGGGAAAAAGTATGAAAAAGGCTGAAGNTTTTTTTTTTTTTTTTTTTTTTTGAGTAGTTCACTTTTTATTTCAGGCTTAACTCTATGCTTAAGAAGCACAGTTTGTTTTTATGCTTAGCAACATTCTGTGGATGTAACTGCAACAGTTGCCACTCATCAGGAAATATCATATACTGCATTTAGGAAATACTAATGGGAGATATTCATCAAAATATATTAATTAAATTACATTGCTAAAATATGTTAATAGGTAAAACATTACAGCTGGAAGAAGTTATAGAAGTTTTCAGGTGGATATTCAAAGATAAAAGACAATAAAGACAGGCAGAATCAGAAATCCCTCCCTTTATGTAGGATGTAATGAAATAGAAAACAGGAACGGCTGTAAGAGAAATGGACAAACTACACATCAAGGCTAATTTTGCTGGAAGGGCAGAAACAGGGTAAGGTGAGTCACAAGAGCAGAGAGAAAGAGCAAAATTAGACTGTAGGATATAGAAAGATACAGCTGAGTTTAGTGCAGAAAAGGAACACGAATCAAATGCACAGGTAAAGTCAGAAACTTTAAGATCCTAAGCAGCAGAAACCCCCATGCAAGTGAGTATTTTCTCTGAAAAGAAGCAACCCAGCAGTGACTAGCATGGCCAAGGTGGCCTGAAACATAGCAGCTGCACCTCTCCTTCTTGGTATGCCTAGATACGTAGCATGTGCTTAGGATCCTCCGTCATACGAACGTTATCAACAGGCAACTAAGAAGGCCCGTTACCCACAGATACACCAGTTACTAAACTGGTAAGCAAAGATGCTTCATCTCATTTTACCTGCAGTTGGTACTGACACAGCTAACAATAACAACCAAGAAAAACAAGCTTGGCAAAAGAACCCAGACTGAATACAGAAGTTTAACCTACAAATTACATGGTATGTAAAGCAGGTGGCTATACTAGCAATGATTAAAAGTGTAGAAAAGACGTTCAGAAAGAAAAAGAAAAAGAAAAAAAGGCAGACTTTGAAAAAATATGGAGGAAGAAGTGGCAGGATTTACAAAAATCAATGAGGTACTTAATACACAAGTAAGAGTCAAAAGCTATCCCAGGCTGCAGAGCTGCGTAAGAGGAAGGTGAAGGCGTCATTCTCAGTGACAGAGAATAGGGGAGCCATTTCATGAGAAATACTAGAACTTGCTTTGAACCTGTTAAAGTGAGCTAATGGCAAGGCAAGCTGGAGGGAATACAAGATCACGTCTGAAATGTAGAACTGGACAGAGGGAGCAAAAATCAGGAGCAGCAGATGTACCTGAAATCACCTAAGACCATAGTTGAACCTATGAACAACCACATATAGAAGAAGGGCATAAACAAGACAGAAGGAATAACACAGGGTTTTGTACCACTCTGAAGAACAAGAAAAAGGAGGGTGACAGGTCCTTATCTTTACTGAAACCTGCAACTTACATGTACATACACTGAAAAATAGCAACAGTACGTAGGACAAATCCCTGTTTAAAAAATGTTAATGTTATTTAAGCCTCAAACACATCATATTAAAAATAAAAAACAACAGCAACCCCCCTTCTGATTAAACCCACAATTATAGTGACAAATTTGCCAGTCACTGAGAAATTCCAAAATTCTGGAACAAATGCAACCACCACAGTATATCAGAGTAGGTTGGCGGGGCCGGGGGGGGTGTTGGGTTTGTTGTTGTAGTTTTGTTGTTGGTTTGTTGGGTTTTTTTTTAAGTAGCAGAATGCTTCTGGTAAGTGCTTCCTGTTAAACAAATTAGAAAAAGAAAAAACCTGTACCTTCATAAACTACTTTAAAATGAATAGGTACATACCCAGTGTAGTTGGGACAACACTTCATCTCCAGAAGACCAGTCTGATCCAATGCACACGCATATATGTCAATAACATGACCATTTGTGGCAGCCCGATTAGCCAGGGCTTCAAAATGCTAAATTCAAGATGAAAATACAGTTCATAGCTGTTTATAACATGAACTCTCCTCATCTTCATATTAAATCCTAAACTCCCAAAATGTTTCTAAAGCAACATTACCAGACTTTATTCACATCATATTCCAATACAAGCTAAAAGAATAATTTTCTCCTGAAGTTAAAGTTAAGACTGTAACTTTCAACACCTGTGGGTTTTTTCTGACCAGTTGAGAAGCTGACTCACACTAGACAGACCAATGGTTGCTATTTAAACCAGAAAATTACCTTGAACTTCTCTTTCAAACTGCATTAAGTACTAGATGCAACACACAGAATCAAATTTTTTCTATAATGACAGGCACCTATAACTGAGATTATCATTTAAACTCCCATTACTATCAGTTAAGATGAATTCAACAGATTTCAGAGACACTTCACCTGGCCAAATGTAGATTCGGGATTAAATGATTTATGCCTAAACCCTACTGCTTAACCCTCCCCCAACTACAGAGACAGTTTTGAGCAGCTGTCTCAGAAGGAAACACGCTTGCTCTATGTCTATCATTTAGACACACAAATCTTCTCTGACTTAAACCAGGGAAAACACTCCAAAGAACTTTGATGTAAAGCTAGCCAAAGTCCTAACTCAATATACTGAAATTTCTGAAGAATTACTGAAGACACACCACTATTCTGACACGGTAAACAAAACCGCACAATTCCCACCTCTTTATATGTTTGCTTCTACTAAGATTACTTTACAGTGCCAGGCAATATAAATGTTCACTTACTGGTAAGACGCCTAAAATATCACCCATGATCATCTCTTACCTTAGTACCCTTTTTAACATATTTAGCATTGTCTTTTTCAATGTCATGCCACGATCTTATAGGTAACTTCAATTCATCCCCCACAACCATGCCAGGTCCTTGTGTAGCTGGTCCTCCAATGAACATCATTATACGTGCACCGGTATTAGGAAAAGTGCACTGCCAGAAATAAAAGACAAATAAAACCATCACGTTTTGGTAAAAATTGAACAAAAGAAACAGTTATGCAGGTATTTATCACATTAATAGGATTCTAACAGTAACTATACTTTTTCCCCTCTGAAAAATTAAACCCACTGTTAATTCAAATTTTGCCTCATTAAAAAGCATAAACACCTACAATTACCCTATGTATGTAAGGAAGGCTATCCATCAGAATTATCACACAAATTTAATATGCATCAATTACTAAGGTTTTTACATATTGATTGTGGCAGCTTTTCTGCAACAAAATGATCTGTTTATATACTAGCACAACTGTAGTTAAAAATATTACCTCAAGGAGCCCTACGGCTATAGAAAGCGCCACTCCAGAGGAACGTAAGGGCCGTTTTCCTTGTGGAACAGGCCAAGGATCCCGTTGCAGTTCACCCAGAAGATCAGTAAGATTCATATCGATTTTCTGCACCGGTTGCAAAAATCTGTAAACAAATACATGGCACTAGTTTAGATTCAAATTCTTAAATAAAAATTTTATCAGTTGCTCACTAGCAATATATTAAATCCATCTTAGCAATTTCTAATTCTAGACTGTAGCCTGGATTCAGAGCAGGTATTACTACATACACAGCACACTTAGCTTAAGATGTTCAGCAAGGCCTTTGTAAAACAAAAGCTTGCTATCTTAGAGATATCACCACAGCCCAGAAAAAATCCTATCTAGTCAAAAGAACACAGCAGATGATGACATATGAATGTCAAACAGAAATTCAAGTTCTGCTACTTCAGTGAAAATCAACAATCAGAAGAAACACTAATGTATAAAGACATTTTCATTCTCTCTGCTACAGGCTGTCTACAAATGCAGCTATTTATTGGAAGGCTGAGACTGCAAAACTGTCTCTCTTTTTTATCATTTCATCAATTTCTCCTGTGTCACAGTGGGATACACAAGAGAATCAAACATCAACCCACAATTTCCAAATGAGAGACAGAAGGAAGGGGAGAGGAGTGGAGGAGGGAGAAAAAGGGAAGGCAAAACTGGATATCCACATAAGAAAGGGGCACTAAAGCAGCTATTAACACTTTCCAGCATACCAACCAACAAAAGCATCATTATTTACATATCTATAACATGCCTATGTAACCTTCTCTCGGAACATTTCCAAAGCATCATACAGATGATTTTTACTATCACTCATTGTTTTCTTCTCAGTACAAACTTGAGGAAAGAAACAGGCTATAACCATTAATCTCCTAGTAAATTTGTGCCTGATCAGAAGCTTCCACTGTCAGCTGATTGTTTTCATTCTCATAAAACATTACGTTTTCTAGTAAATCAGTGTAGTCACGGTACATTTTTTAGATGTTTTAAGCACATTACCTGTTAGAAGGTGGTGGCTGCTGCACTTGAGGACCCCGACCGACTTGTGAAACAGCTACTTTTGTAAGCCCTAGCATTTCCTGTAGTCAAACATATAATATTTTATTATGAAATTTGTTTACAGATTATCAGACTTTCTTCATCACCATCATCTTGATGATTTTTGTTTGCTCTTGTGCGTTACCTGCAGCTGTTTTGCAGAGAGGTCCTTTGTTCCTCTGAAGACATAACTTTTGGAAATTCCTTCACAGCCAAGCTCATGAACTTGCACCATCCGGCCAAAGGTAATGAGACCTACTAATGCAGTTGGTGGCAGGAGACTAAGTGACATTTGCATGGATTCCTTCAGAGCTTGCAAGTCTTCATCTTCCATGCATGTGTCCACAACATACAGAAATATCAAAGGCATCTGAGGACCACGCTGTAAGAAACGCAAATATAATCACGTGAAAAACAAATGTTGCAATATTTACAGGATCACAAATGAATACATAAAGAACATTTTGTAAAAGGTTTCATTTTAATCACACCAATAATGCTAAGGTTCCATCTAACTTACCTCCCCCTCAAGTAGTAATCAGTATCTGGGGCTAAAGGGGAATGAAACCCCTACCATAATGAACTCTGCACAAAATTGAAATGCTTACTACAGAAGAAAAAATAAATCCTTTCAGGATGCCATGACAGTTTTGAAGCATGTGTCAATTATATAAATCTTTTAATATATAATGAGCTTTTATTGCTCCAAGTGAACGTAATAAAGCTATTCACAATTATAAAATATTCCAACCTGATAACATTCTGTGGTATTTCACCTCATAATTTTGTTTTAGGGATCATCAGTTCTTTTTATTCTTTCTAAATTCTGCTGTACTGCGAGTAAAAATCCCCTTTACTTTGCATTACAAGAGTCGGCAAAAAGTAGAGGTTCTGTTCAGTCTTTGCTCTTCTTTCATAATCTGAATGCCCCGCTGAAGTCTTACAAATTTTAATCCTCAAAAATGGAATTTAGAGATCACAAATTTGCAATTGCAAATGTTTGCGATTTTGGGTTGCAGGTCCATTTTTTAATTCCAGTCAAGTAACTTCTATCCTAAAAAAGGATTAAAATTCAAACACCTGAATTGACTGTGTATTAGCTCTTTTCTCTGAAGCAGCTAGCCCTAAAACTAACTCATAATCATTCAATTACAAACTTAAATTCAAATGAGTAATGAGAGATGAATCAACAGTTAATCAAATTTGAACTGAAATCATTTGAACAAGCAACAGCAGTAAGCAGACCCCCGGCACAAACACAAATTAAACTCCTGGTAAAGAAACAGATCTAAATGAAATATTCCCTTTAGAAGAGGCTTTTTTTTTTTCTTTTAAAATCAGTCTTATTAGCCATCCTTGTGTTCTTATGAAAAGTTATGTTCCCCATTTCCAATTGATGACATATAGGTTCAATCTACTAACAAGTACATATAGACTCGCAGTCATTAAAACACAGTGAAGAAATAAAATTGAAATTAATTCTTTTTGTACATTGCAAGGTTATAGATGTTCAAGATTTTATTTAATTAATTTACCTGTACTACATATTCAATGCTGGAGAACTGAGGTAAAAGTTCAGCTGGCTGATTCATTTCAGATATGCCAGCATAGGTCGGAGGAAACTGCAGAAAAAACCCACAGAAATAAGTATAAGCAAAAGATTACAACTTTTACAAAACAAACAAACAAAACCCATACGCATGGCCTACTTTCCCCTGCAACAGATGTTCACTATTGCTGTCATGAAAAAAACCTCAATGCAATCTCTGAAGATATAACTGTGCACTCATGCTCCTGCTGTCAATTTCAGTTTGCAACTACAACTTTAAAAACAAGGATTTTCACTTTTACCTCATAAAAAGGATTTTCTGTATCCTGAACATTTAATTTTCTTACCTGATTTCTCTGATAACAGAAGTTGCAAGCCCAGAGTTTTGCTCGATAATCCACTTGGCTAGAAAAATACAATAAGAAAAGTTTATATAGCATGGACAATTCTTTTTCCTCCACTGACCCGAGAACAAGCTTCCTTTAATTTTTCAAAAACACTGACTTAGAAAAAGCTTCTTCATAATATACTGTTCCGTAAATACCCATACTACAAATTCAAAATAAGTGTAGTCTTACACAGATATATCAGGCAGATTATTGTCTTTAGAAAGGAAGAATGGTCTTCAAGGAAAAGAAGCAAATAAGAAATTTAACAATACAGACTCAGCACCTTTAGTACAGACTTTCTGCACGGTTTTAGGCAAATCATTTCCACTCTCTCTACCTTTGCATTTTTCTCCTTTCTCAGGCTACGCCTATTAGCTGTCAGTCTGCAACTACCCTGAATACAGACTATGCCCTAAAAAAAACAGGTTCCAACTTAACAGCTATCTCTCTAGCGAAAATAACATTTTTTTTCAATTAATGAGCCTACCTCCTTTTATCTACATGTTTATTAGTATTCAGATAGTTAAAATAAAAAATGCAACTTGTACCTTCATGCCATACAGATGTCTCACAAAGTCTTACTATATCTTAAGGGAAAGTAAACTTTACATGTTTTCAACGTACATTTCTTGCTATCACATCTCCCGTTTACAAGGACAAAAGTCTTTTTTAAATATTGTTGAATATTTTGTACAAATCCCAGCATGCTGTAAACATAACACAGCTCTATTGAGATCAAATGATTTATACCAATTTCAGGGGCTGCAGCCTGATACACTGTGCCCCACAGGCTTCAAAAGGTCCCCCCAAATTGAGTCTCTAATCACACTTTGTAAAATAATAAAAAATAAAACCCCAGTCATGATTTGTGTACATGAGACAGGAAAATGTACACAGTTGACTGTAATGTCAGGGATGTGACTGATCCTTTACAGCTTCGTCTTTCCGTTATTTTTCTTCCAGCCTCCAATAAATGGCAATGCTTCTGAAAAAGTCAGCTTCCGCTAAGTCCGACTGCCAGTATAATCAGCCACTGAGTCTGTTTAATACTGAAACACAGTTTCACATCTGCTTTGAAATCATCTCTTCTCCCAAACAGGGATGAGTCATTCATAAAACTGAGTTCTACAGGATCTTTTACATCATGTCTAATCTCTCGCTATCACTCAGTATCCTTCCTATGCCTATCAAAGTCCACCTTAGAAATTGTCCCGTTTCTTTTCCATACTAACATAATTGGAATGATGTATGAAACACTTCCTCCGCTTCCAACTTAAACTTATCCATGACTAGTTCACAATCATTTGTGCTTGTGCCAGTATCACCCTTTAGCTTAAACAGCTTTCACCCCCTCTCATTCTACTTCTGATGTATGTATGCATGTATGTATCTATCTATCTACCTACCTATCAATCACACCTTTCAGTTTCTGTTTTGGTAAAATAAACCAGCTTACCTGCTTTGGTCGACAAATGAACTACAGTCAGTAATAAATATAGTTTATTTTACTTGGCAATTAAACTATATCAGGGCCCAGTAGTTAAAATATATAGCTTAGTAACTTCTTACCCGAGTTGTTTTCCACAGGCAAAATGCAGTATACTAACTCACAAGATAGGTAGTTCCAGAAAAATAACACACCTAACCATTAATTAAATTAAGCGCATTGAAAAGACTAGTTAAATGAAAGCTATGTTTTAAGTATATATGTTACATATGCAAATCTCTCTGCGGAAACTTCTAAGATCTAGAAGTCTGAGCTGTATACTTATGTGAGGAGTACTCGAACTTCCACGCACCAGATCCTTTGCACAGTTTAACTGGCACTGTTCTAAAGATTGTAAGGAAAAATAATGGCATAACATATGTATTAGGTTTACCATAAAGGATTCAGAACAGCTCGACACGTGGTCCTGCTGCACAAAACTGGCTCATACTGAATAGGAGGCAAGTCTGGCCGTTCTTTCAGTGGCGTGAAGAGGGCAGCGACTGGGACTACCATTCTTGTGGCTTCAAGGCGACTTGAAGGCCAAACATTCCAGCTGAATCTAACTCCATCTCTGTCCTCGTTCTGCTGGATAAATTCCAGGAAGGTTGTCATGGTCAACTTCTCTGTTTATCACTGTAATAAAGGGAAAACCATTAGCAGAATGTTGAAGTGCACGCATTTTTAACCACAAAATATTAGATGTACTTAAATGACAGTCACGTATTCAAATATTGTAACTGAGTTACAGTCAATAAACACTGAGTAGTGCTTCTAAAATCCTAAAAGCAATGCACACAAATACAAGGTGAAACAGAAAGAAATATAAGACTCCTATGATGCAGCAATCTCTTCAGAATAACAAATATTCAACATGTTACAAGTTAAGTACATAGTCTTAAAATAGTCCATCTCCTGATCACTTCTTCACTCAAACAACAAACTTCGGCAAGAAATACTATAATTAAAGCAGTAATTTTAGGGTAGGTCAGAGTAGACATGCAGCACACCAACAGACTACAAAAAAAGACCTTCTTACACACAAAAAATACATGCTGCATTCACTAATGCATATAATTATTCACTCTGCTCATTATTCTACAATTCTCGCAAACTGTTTAATTCTCCAATTTCTTTAAGAATTAAATAGCAAAAAGTATTTCTAACTGTACTTGGTTTATGTTTTCTGCTGTGTCAAAATTTGTAAGAATTCTGCAACCATGATTAACCATTTTCAGTAACTCATCATTCCTGGACAAGGAACTGGCTGGATGGTCGCACTCAGAGTTGTGGTCAACAGCTTGATGTCCAAGTGGCAAGCAGTGATGAGTGGCATTCCTCAAGGGCTGGTACTGGGACTGGTACTATTTAACATCTTTGCTGGCAACATGGATGTTGGGATTGAGTGCACCCTCAGCAAGTTTGACAATGACACCAAGTTGTGTGGAGCAGTGGATGGGCTGGAGGGAAGGGATGCCATCCTGAGCGACCTGGACAGGCTTAAAAGGTAGGCCTGTGTGAACCTCATGAAGTTCAGCAAGGCCAGGTGCAAGTTCCTGCACGTGGGTCAGGGCAATCCCAAGCACAGACACCAACTGGGAGGAGAATGGATCAAGAACAGCCCTGAGAAGAGGGACTTGGGGGTGCTGGTGGATGAGAAACTCAACATGATCCAGCAATGTGAGGTCTCAGCCCAGAAGGCCAACCACATCCTGGGCTGCATCAAAAGCAGCGTGGCCACCAGGTCGAGGGAGGTGACTCTGCCCTCTACTCTGCTCTTGGGAGACCCCACCTGGAATACTGTGTCCAGCTCTGGAGCCCCCAACATAAGAAGCACATGGGCCTGTTGGAGCAGGTCCAGAGAAGGACCATAAAGATGATCGGAGGGTTAGAGCACCTCTGCTCTGAGGACAGACTGAGATAGTTGGGGTTGTTCAGCCTGGAGAAGAGAAGGCTCCAGGGAGACCTGATAGCAGCCTTCCAGTACTTAAAAGGGGTCCTACAGGAAAGCTGTCGAGGGACTTTTTACAAGGGCAGGTAGTGATAGGACGAGGGGTAATGTTTTCAAACTGAAAAAAGGTAGATTCAGATCAATTTTAGGAAGAAATTTTTCACCATGAGGGTGGTGAGGCACTGGAACAGGTTGCCCATGGAAGTTGTGGAGGCCCCATCCCCGAAGTGTTCAAGGCCAGGTTGGACGGGATTTTGAGCAACCTGGTCTAGTGGAAGGTGTCCTTACCCATGGCAGCGGGGTTGGAACTAGATGATCTTTAAGGTCCCTTCCAACCTAAACCATTCTATAATTCCGTAATCACGTGGCCCACATGCAAATATAAAGGAGTAACAACACTATATTCCACAAGAGTACATTCCTACAGCAATACTAGGAAATAACTAGTTATGATGTAAATGTGTCATATTCCACTGCATTATATATCAAGATGCACCTTTCAACAATTGTTTGAACTCAAGTTTACCATTTGGGCACTGGCCTAAGGCTTTCAAAATCTTCAGTTACTCACAAGCGGGAGCGCTGGGGAACAAGGCACACCTGAAAAGCCCAACAGCAGCCTGTGAACATTTGGCAAAGCCAGCTAGAAGTGCCCTCCCACTCCACACACACCCCCAAAAAAACCCTACACTCAGCTATATCTACACTGTCCCTGAATACCTGCTGTATGCTACCCAGCATATTTTATAATACATAAATTATATAGGTTTTTCCAGCAGGATATCTAAATTCTCACTGCCTAGTAATCAAGAATTTACTGTAAAAGCCTAATTGAACCACCTAAGAGGTAGCCTGGGAAAATACTCCTAGGTCTCATTTTAGACTGCACTGAGTTAATGAACAGCTTTAGACATGCAGGAATTGCCCTGAATTGAGATTTAAATCAGCAATTCTCACAAACACACTGATGACCCTCTTAGCCCAGCAATTACATACGCTCCAGAAGTCTCCTGGAACGCTCTCCACTTGTAAAGACCGAGCTCTCTTTACCAAACTTAAAATGACGATGCACCTTTAGTTGATATGATAGTAAAAAACTTCTCAAGTTTTTAAAATTATGGTTCAACTTAATAGTTTGATTCTAACGCTGACTTTTAAGAGCACAGATTAAAAACATCTGTAAAACAAAGAGAAACCCCACATTTCACAGTTAATATCATTAGGAAATAATCAACTGTCAGCATGTGATAAAAGCTACAAAAAAACACAGCCTAAAAACTGCTCATATAAAACACAGCCTGACAGGCAAACTTTATAGAGTACCCTACTCCTAAAGTTTTCCACAGGTGCAATCACTATCATTTATCTCCACACTGTAATAGAAATACTATGATAATTAGCCTGCCAACATTTCAATAGGCATGGTATCTACGTGTCATGGCAATTGCAACACAGGGAGCCATATGGGACTTTGCACAAAAGAGCACTTCCACCATTACTTTTACTCAAGTTGTTGCAAGGCCATCGGCCAGGGAACAAAAATGAACAAATGCAAGCGGAGAGACTATCTGGAAATCATAATTAGTACAGAGAGATCAGAGGCAGAAGATAATTCAGCTAAGAGAGGAAAGAAGGCATAGGCATCTGCTATGAAGTCCACCAACACTATCTCCATACACTGCAACACGAACTCCCACTTTCTGTACTGCGCTTCAAAGTCTTATCTCCACATTTATACTCTACCTACACTTGAAATGGCTTTACATGGATATTATTTTTACCACTCAGTTACTGCTCCACAGAGGCCAACGTACAAACACCAGTGCGCAGTGACTAATAAAGTGCATATATATATATAAAAGATTTGTTGGATTTATTGAGTTAAATACTGCTACTTTCTAGCAAGTTATGTATTTCCTATTCAGAAGGCAGAACCTGCTAATAATCATATACTCCTCCATCTTTTCTTATACCCTTTTCTTTGTTTCCAAAAGGCAGTAATGGTTACATATTTCATTATACATTAAATGTAAAACTTGTGGTCTTACAAGCTACACTGAGTTTCAGTAGCTTCGTTATAGCTATCCAGGCACATTTTCTGGGATAGGTGTGGAGATGTATTACATTAGACCAGAACAGCAAACCCTGCTGTCCTACAGACTACATACCAAACTTCATACACCTCAGTGCCACAAAATACATATTGCCCACCCCAGAAAACCACAGAGAAGTGATTTTTAGAACAGCTGAACAGCAGCAGCTCCCATGTTGGGGTATCGCTGCTGTAGTTTTTCTGCAGGACAGGACACCCAGAAGAGAGCAGCAGTTCTTCCTGCCTTGCTGCTTCCCTCCCGCTGCAGAGGCTGAATGTACATCGCATTCCTGCACCGTGGCAATCTCGCTCTGTGTCACGTAAAGGAGCCACAACTGAATTGCACAAAGACTCACAGGCTTGATTGACTATGAGGGCTTGCTTCTCAGGTAAATAATAGTATTTCTGCAATTACTCTGACTAGATGCAAGAGTATAATTAGGACTTTCTAACCATTAGACTCATCAAACATGTTTGATATACCATTCAGAAAGCTATCCTATAGCTGAATAAACAGTTTTGAAACACATTACTTTGAAATTACGTTATTTTGAAATGCTTCTAGAAGCGACTGCAAACAGTAACGATAGTTTCTTCAAAATAAATTACTCTAAAAGCTCCTCCTTCATCTCGGCACCTTTAAACATTTACACACCACAGGTAAGTGTGTCCCGATAGAGAAGAGCACCAATATCCACTAGTCCTTGGAAGGTGATGCAAACAAAATCAAAACATTTCTCTCTACAGCGTTTTAGGGAGTTCCAGCATAAGAGAGATCAGAGTCTCTCATGTGACTACGAATTTAAATACCACTAAACTAGCATAGTCCACTTTTCTTCCAACAAACCTCTTCTTTCAGTTTATTAGGCGCTAATAATCCGGTAAACTGAAAGAGATTAATAATAAGCCTTTAATTCGGGTTTTACGCCGAAATCAGCATTTCAGATACAAATCTATTTCAGTTCCAAGGCAGAACTCAGAGGAGGAAAACGACTTAGCGCTTATCCGAAGCGACTGCAAGTTGTCAAACCGACAACACAAAAATCTCCTTTTCGCTACTCAGACACAGCCACCCTCCCAACCGCTGCAGCGGCTGCCTAAGCACCATTTTTTTTTTTTGGTTTTTGGTGTAGCTTTTGTAAAGCTTTTTGGCGTAGCTTTACAGCCAGGCGGCTACGGAGGAGCTGCAGGACAGGAGAGCCGCAGCCGCACTTTACACCCGGTGCCAAGGCCGTGCCCCGCCGGCCCTGCCCAAGCGCCGGCAGCCCCCGCCGAGGACAGGGCTCCCGGCGGCTGCCCGCACCGCCCCAGCCG